>SCLH01002117.1:4720-14954 GCA_004367855.1 Oikopleura vanhoeffeni
CCTTGAATTGACACAAAATAGAATTTCGAGTTTTATCATTTTACTCCATAACGAAATGTTATATACTTACAGTGTTGATTACTTGAGTACCGCATCCCATAAAGGGAGCGGTTAGCTTGAGTTTGAATTTTTCATTTTCAAGTCTGGCGCTACATTTAGAATGTTCCTTAGTTCCAGTGGGGTCCGAGTTACCAAAGTACACGAAGTCCTGCTCAGTCGCTAGACTAAGCTCTTCTACGATGCCTGTATCGATGGTGATTGAAATTTCGGTGTCCCCGCATACAACAGTCGGCTGTGGGTGACCACAATTTTGGCCAACCCAACCCTCGTTGCATTCGCACCAATAGCCTTTGTTATATAGGTCGCTTGGAACACAGAATCCTTTATTACTACAAGAAACTCCATCGCACGCTTGTGTAACGGGTTCACTTTGAGCTGAAATAGAGAAAAGTTAAGGGTTTTGATCGGCGTTTATTCTAATTTTGATTTTTTATGTTCCGGAAATTGTTATACTGGCTAGTTAATAAAACAAATTTTTACACTAATTACTAGTCAGAACTTACTGGCTCAAACTTTGACAGTTAAATTAATGAGATTTGGTTAACTCATATAGGGTGTTCACACCATTTACTTTTCGGCTTTTGAAAAAGACTCATCTGACTGAGTTCTAAGAAGGCTCAAAATGACCACACGTTTTTATTAAAAAATGATTGGAAAATTCTTCCCGTTTTTTCAAGAAAATATTTGTGATTTATTTAAAGTTTTTTCGAAAAAAAATTGCAAAAATGGTCCGATTTTGACCAATTTTTCAATGTTTCTCTTAATATGTGTGATTATTTTGTGCAATTTTAAAACTTCATCGGATAAGTCGTTTCCAAAAGCCGAAATGTTAACGGTGTAGACACCCTATTCAGTCCTAAGTGGCAATTTGGTTGACAAAAGGATAACCATTATTTATTCTAGTTAGTCAGCAAACAATAATCAAACATTGACGAAAAGTATAAATGGAAACATATTTCGAATGCATTATTTTCAGCCCAAATAAACCAATCTTCTGTGGCACACGGTGTTCAACTTAAACAAGACCTGCTCAAGGCCCTTTTTTATGTTAGATTTGGCTGAAATTTTTCGAGCACGCTTAGAATTTGACAAAAGTGCGATAGATCGAGGAAAATTTTTTTTAAAAGTTGCACGTTGATTGGTTTAGCGAGTTTTTAATTGCTATAAATGGGAAAAAACTCGAAATTAAAAACTTGCTTAACCAATCAACGTGCGACTTTAAAAAAAATTTTCCTCGGTTTATCGCACTTTTGTCAAATTCTAGGCGTGCTCCAAAAATTTCAGCCAAATGTAACATAAAAAAGGGCCTTGAGCAGGTCTTGTCTAAGTTGAACACCTTGCACCGTGTGGCATCACATAAGTTAATACTAATTGTGGAGCCTAAAAAGTTTCACGAGTCCCATTTCCCATTAAGCATGTGCAATAAGGGCATTTAAATGTGTGAAAGTAGTTTGACAGTTGTTAACCATGAAACTCGCCTTATAAACTTTATCCGGGTAAAAAATAAAATAAATAGGGAAAATATGGCAATTTGATGGCGGCAGAGTTAAGGTAACATTTTCAATGATCAATCTTATGTATTCGAAAAACGATGGAAACGAAAATCATTTAACGTGCAAATTAAGCAGCCATTTTTTAATTTTTGTTCTCTTGAAAAATCTGACTTCACCCTTGAGGTGTTTTTGTCTCAAAAATGCAAACATTTTTAACTCGTACAATTCATTACCATCAGTGTGCTAAACAATTCATATTATTAACAGCTTGGTTTCTCTAAAATTACAACGTTATCGACCCGATCGCGACAGAGACCTGTTCAAGTTTATAAGAATTCTGATTTATAGATATATATTTATCTTTCGAAATAAAGGTTGTGAAGTTATTTTACCGGTATCAAACCTGTCAGGCCAAAATACAATAGACTAAAGTTTATTTAATTAATTAAGGGTTCGGTTTTATCATAAAAGCAGGTTCCTTAAGATTACCCCTTTCAAAAAAAATTCATTTCATGTAAACCGCTGTCATTCCGCACATATTGATAATTTCAGTCAAAAGAGTTGAAAATGTATAAAATTTGTGAAATGTATAAACTATAAATACTTGTAGAAAAATTGTTAAATGTTTAAATTTTTTGTGAAATGAATAAAATTTGCGAAAAACAAAAAAATTAATAAAATTGAAAAAATTTAGTTTTAAAAAAACATGTTTCTATTTACAAAGCATTGTGATTTATTTCTAATATTTCAAGTTAATTCGATCATAATTTACTTATAAAATTGATATATAATTTTTTTATAATTTTGCTCATTAGCGCCAGCAATTATCTCGTGTTATGACATTTATGAGGGTTTGTACGGCTTAACTGATAGTTATTTTTTAACAACCTAGCGCGTTTAAACAGACAGTTTAAACTTAGGAAGACCATTCCCACCTGTCCGCTTAAACGCACTTTGCAGTACAAAATTACTACAATTGTTTTAATAATGGCTGACAATTTAAATGTCCCGGAAAGGCTTTCTATCGAAAATTGAAAGTTTGCCATTGCCGTATATAAACTTATATTTAAACTTTTATTACAAACAATTAAATAATTTATACATTCTACAATTTTCATACATTTTGCTGAATTTATACATTTTAGTTTTACACATTTAAAGATTTTTACATTTAACAAAATTTAATAAAAGTTTCACTTTTTATACATTTTAGGTTTTATAAATTTGACTATCGACCCCTTAATCCTACGGTTATTAAATCGATTAAAACAGCGAGAGTTTTTAAGCTGAAAATTGTTTTTCAATTTGTTAAATTCCAAAAATTAAAATTCAATTATTTCATATTTTGATGTTGAATTCAGCATGAATTGTAAAATTTCACACAACCTTATTTAAAATTCAATTGTATCAAGTAAGTCAAAAATAAAAGAAACACCTTGAATTTGACCTGAATTTTGAAAACTCTTTGGGAAAGAGTTAAAATGGGTTGGATACGGTTCTTTGAAAAAGTTGTTTATTGATTTTTTCTATCCAATCTGAGTTCACATCATTTTCATTATTATGTTTACACCATTAAATTGTTTATCCGTTTTAACCTTAATCGAGGACAATTGCAACAAGCCCCCGGAATGAGACCTAGATAATAACAAAGGCAGTTGTTCACTTAAAATATATTTCAAACCCCGGGAAAATAAGGAGTGAAAGTATTTTATAATTACAATTTTATGATAAAAATTTAACATGAACATTGACATGAATTGGTCCAACATTTTTCAAATCTTACAATTTCCAAATTCAAGCTGAAGTCAAAAATTAAATTTTTTACAAACTGAATTTTGACCTTTTTAGGAATTGAAAAAAAACGTCGATCTATTGCGAAATTAAAATTTTTATATTAAAAAATAAAATACAGATACAAAAAAATTTAAAAACTAATAACTAACAATTTTTTTCACATTTACTGTTTAAAATAATTGAATAACGAAATTTTGATTGCTCAAAAAGGCTTGAAAACATGACTGTTAAACGCCGGTTATAGATTGAAACTGGGCGAGTGTTCCGTTCCAATCTGTTAATTCCCCGAAAACTCCCTGAAATTGTTAACCCCAATTTTGGCACGGGGCCACTGAATGTACCGAAAATAGGGCGCCATCTCGCGTCGGCCTTGTACCCGGCCTGATGCCTCGGGGTTAACCGTTCTGAATTCCTCGCCGGGTGACCCTGACCCTCCTAAGGCCACGTGTTCCAGAACACACAAAATATTTTGAATGGAAAATTGTGATTTAAGGGTACTTGAGCCGTGATTTAACAGTTATTTTTCTTTTTATGACTATTTGCTTATCTTTAACATGAACGGATTAATATTTTGAATATAGAAAAATAGTTATTTTATAAACAATAGAAAGTTGATAAATTATATAACCAGTTTTCATGTTATTTTGGTCATTTTCATGTTCGTGGCAGACAAAGACCGAAAACGTGGTTATAACTGAGGTGATATCTAAATACGGAAAATAATGGGCCGATTTGTCCGCCCAGATGGGATCGAAAACGGTGGGACAGATATAATCAGACAAGTCCCCGATGGAGTCCAAGAAAATGTCTTTAGATTATCGTTTAACATAAAAATAGGATATATTAGAACATAAAAAATAGAAATGTATGTTCCATAAGGTTTATTATGACCAAAACACCGGGCGAAAATAACTTTTATTTCCAGAACGTAAAAAATGGGTCTTTAAAATATTTAAAAATTACCTTTTGCGGATCCAAGAACTGCCAGCGCCAGAATGAAGAGATTGCTCGAGACATTCAGTTTCATTCTAATTTAAAATGTTAATAACTTGATTAAAATCGTTCGTATTCCTGCCATTTTCTAGCTAGATTCTAATGCCCATTTTGCATTCCATTTTTGACGGTGCAAAAAAAGGTATTGCGAAATGCCTGCGGGGTCACGAATTGAAACTGTTGAATAAATGCATATCAAGGACCTTATGGAGGTGGTCGATAAAATATTTTTTAGACCCTTTTCTAGAAATTCAAATACTGAAGTAAATACATTTTTGGTTAAAACGATAAAATTAACTTTTTGGATTTTTTTTTGTCGACCACCCCCTTTTGCATAAAATTGTTTCTAATTTTGCAAAAAATGCCATAAATGTGGCCAAATTACCGTGGAAAGCACCTCCAGATATCAAGTTTGCGACGATTCGTGGTACGTCGATCATTGTCCTGGCCGTTCTTTTTAGTTGTCACCCGCGGTAGAATCCTGTATAAGGATCTACGCGGATTGACTAGATGAGCCTAGACCGTCAGTATAAGACGGTCTTCTGTTTTCTGTTTCTTTTTACGCTTTAGATCTTTTTTTTGTGTATGGGTCATTACACCCCACATAAATGGAATGTCATCAACCCAAAAACGCGTAATAAATCGAAATTCTCCAAATAAAATTTGTTTTCTCTGACCAGTTGGTTCTCTACTTTTCTCTTCCCCAAAAAGAAAAAAAGTAAAATCAAAGTGTTTTTTGTTGTGTATGTATAAAGTGTGCAAAAATATATAATTATTTTCTCAATCGCTCTGTGACGAATCGGCTGTATAGTAAAAAATCGTCGAATTAGCGGAGCGCGCGTCTCGTTGTAGTTTGCGCGATTTGTCCGCTTTTCGCCGCCGCTCAAACCTTCAAAACGAGAAAAGTGTCCGCTCCCTGCATGGGCCCACATTCAAACCGGTCAGACCACTTCCACATGGCGGCGCTCGACGCGCCCCAGAGCAAAATGGGCCCTGATTGGTGGGGCAACCCTCTGGTGGAGCAGACAGGTTAAATCATTGGTGCGCGACAAAAATATTTGGGTAGGGTTGCCGCCCGAGGCCGCGTGACACCACCACACCACCGTGTCAGATACTTCACTTTGAAAGCTACCTGCTTGAAAACACCACCACCACCAGAAATATTACTCAGTATCACCATCTCTTGATTTTTGCCTCGCAGAAAAATGGGTGAATACAGTACATACTCAAACTATACGGAATTAACTACTATTTTGTGCATTGCAACTTCTACCACCCCCTTAACTACACCGTACTCTGCCCTGCCTAGCCTCCAAACATAACAACGACGCTCTTACAAAAGGTAGGGCCAATGCAAATCATTTTTGGTGGTTAAATTGCCCAATGAGGGCCTCAGATTTGACTTATTTGTCAATTTTCCAAGGGATCGTGCTTGATCATGACTACACAGAGACATCAACTTTTTTTCAGGCAGGGACTTACACAACATGGGTATTTCGCCCTATTCTACCACACTGAGCTTTAAAAATGCACCAGCCAGAGAGATAGGGCCCCTGGGGAAGCACCCTTCTCTTGCAGTTCTCTCCCTAATATTAACTTTTGACCTCTTTGAAAAAAAACGCGTTTTACCATAAAATCTATTTTTCCAGCACGATACTTCCGATCGTTATCATCACAATGTTGCCAAACAGGACCTACGCATGCTTTTATGGTATCCGTTAGACAATTTTAGATTAAATTTGAAAATTTGCCGGGTTCCTAATCATCAACAATCGGGACAAAATCGTGACAAAACGGTTAACAGTTGACCCTGATATTCCGATTTTTGTTCGCTCGGGTCAAATAATGAAATTTTATTCTTTTAGGAGGTAATTTTCTGTTATATTTTCCGAACAGTTTGGGATTAATTTTTAGAAAGATTTTCTTATTTATGAAAAATGGATTTTAAAAAATGTAAATTATTATGAAGATATTTTAATCGGTTATCAATGATTTCCAATAAAAATTGTTCTAATTTATTTTTTTAAATAATTTTAATCTAGTAGAAATGAATTTTCAAATGCAGGGAACTATAAAGAAATGAGAATCAATTTGAATAGATAAATTTCAATTTTATTCTTCTCAGTAATAATTTGCAAAACATTTTCATACGGACTCAAAAATTATATCTAAATTAATTACCGCACATTTTATTGTGAAATTCCATCACATTTCAGCCTTTTCAATATGGATATTTTTAATGAAAGTTTTAAATTATTATTTACTTGTTTTAATTTGAACTAGTTAATTTTTCAAAATATTTTTTTTTATTTTTTGATCATTTTAAAAAAGGACTTATTTTTAAAGCGAAACCTTGCATATTTTTTATTTTTAGAAAAGAAAGAGCTTCCTATATTTATGCTTGGATTATTTCAATATTTTGGAGTCAAAAATTTTATCATTTTTTATCAGATCCTTTGTCACAAAGTTTTTTCTATAAAAACGGAATTTATTAACTAAACTTGATTTCCATATCGATATTTTTCGCCAATATTAAAATAGGCTTTCTATGTAAACAGTGTTATTGAAGTAGAATTTTTTTGTCAGATTAGGCGTTTCGAAAATATTTCGCTAACGTGGCCAAATTATTGAGATGTTTCCGACAATTTTTGCTAAACTAAATTTTATTGATAGTGAAAATTCACTTTAAAAATAATTCAAAATGTAGTTGAAATATCTTCCAAAACCATGAGTTTAATTGAATGTTGGTGACCTCTGAAAAGATAGCGTTTTCGAAAGAAATGCTTAATAAAAAAACCTTTCCCAGAAGCTTCGCAAAAAACTGGGCGTGCCGGCACATGCTTTTTAAATATCCCTTTATCACTTTTTGCTTAGATTGCGTAGCCACAACGTTAAAAACACACGTTAACAGGAGTAGTGGCTACGCAATCTAAGCAAAAAGTGATAAAAGCATATTAAACCAGAGGTCAAGCCCATTCGAAGTTAGTTATTAATGTCAATTTGAACGTCAGTTATAAAATATAACGAACATCTTTACAAAAGTCCATTATAAAAATGAAGTTTTTCAGCATGCAGTTTTTACTTATCACGTTTTCCTTTAAAATATCACATAAATCGTGTTTAAGTCCGTGGATAGCCCGTTTTGTACCAAATTATGTTTTCGTGTCAACTTTTTCGTCTAAATTTTCTGTTTTTCATAAATACCTGATGATGAATAAAAATATATTCGAAACTTTGTAAAACAAATAATTTTTTCAATTGCAAAAAAGTTCTATAAAATTGTGTCTCACAAACAAATACAAATCTTTAGAAAAGTGCTTAATAAAAATGAAGTTTTTCCGCATGCAGTTTTTACTTATCACGTTTTCCTTTAAAATATCTCATAAATCGTGTTAAACACGACGTGTTTAATCATATTTGAAAAATAATTTTCAGTTCACATGAATTAAGCTGAATGCAGCATTCAGAATGCCGGTAAAACTATCAGAGTCAATCAGTGAGAAAATAATTTAGTGGACCTCAATACATTGATTCAGAATATTTTAACCGAAGATCTCTTTCGTTCAAACCTTGTTTTAGTAAAATGACATATTTTCCTAGTAAGCTGACGCAAGATCTGAAATTCAACTGTCTTGCATGAAATTACTCTAGTGAGTTGAGGTATTATAACTGAGCTCGGAAAATGAAATTTTTTCTCCAGAATGTTTTGAATACTTTTTTGTGTAAAAAAATTAAATTTTCTCTTTGTAAATTTAAGAAGAACGGAAAAACGTTATTATGAATATTAATTTTCGAATACATAATTTTTTGAAGAAATTTTTGATCAAATTAAGGGTGTGGGTGTTGCTGATTTGGCTGGTTTTAAAAGTTTTTTACGTGCTTTCTAGCTAATCTAGATAGGGTGGTACTGCACAAACTTGCTAATCTTGAAGAATAATTTTTCAAAGTTAATTTAGCACTAATTGTAATCTGAAACAATCTAACCTCCGCTCATACAGTTATTTTCAATAAGCCTCCCGTAAAAACACTCACGAGCTATCCTAGAATTTTCATGAATTTATTTTATTTTTTTGATGTGAGGCTCCAGAGCAGCAGTACTAACGATCAATTAGATCCTGTTTCGCGCAATTGTGCGTTTCACAGAAACAATAATAAACGTTAATAATAAGCAAAAATAACGAAACAAAATTGTAAACGAAAATTGAATGAAAGAAAAATTGTCCGTCAAAAACAAAATTTTCAAAATCGGGCTTAAATGGATTGTTTGTACTGCTTCTCTTGAGCTTGACATAAAAAATTACAAGAAATTGATGTAAATGCCAGGAGAAGATAGCTTTTCAGTGTTTTTCTGCGAGGCTTATTAAGGCTCCTGTGTGAGCGTAGGTTAGATTATATCATATGACAATAACTGCTGAAATGATCTTGAAGACTTGTTCTTCAAGGTCAGCAAATATTTTGCTACTACTTTCGCCGGATTACCGAGAAACCGCGTCAAAAAACAGCCTTATCAGCGACACCCAAACGGTGAAAGTCTGTCTGACTAAATAGGCACATTATTTAATATATATCATTTACTGACATTGTAAAATTAAGTTTATAACTTTTAAAAAAGTCATGAAAAGTGACACAAGAAAAACAGTAAACATAAAGCATGTGACATGCTGCATGTCACATTTTTGCTTGTGGTCTTAGTTTTTTGCTTTCACTAACCTACGTCAATCAAAACGTTTGAATTTACAAACACGTAAGTGTTTTTAAAATTTAAATTCTCATTGACCAATAAACGATGTCAATCAGTTTCGAGCAAAAAACTGAGATCGCAAGCAAAATGTATGCTGTAACTATTTTAATCACGTTTTTATTTATTGCTCACGAAAAATATGGGTAATCAATAATTTTTAAATCATTATTTTTTCATGTTTTATTTGTGAAATTTCTTATTTCAAATTCTATAATTCTCCAAAAGACCTAGTACAAATGTATTCGCTAAAAGGTACAGCTAAGAAATTAAAAGGGACATCACGAAACTTTTATTATAACCACAATTTACAAATTTTGTAATTTCCACATCCGTTCAAAACACTTTTTTTATTATTATTATGTCAGGGCCTAATAAACTAAAGGCTTAATTGAGTTCAAATTAATTTACGATTGAAACATGGTTTCCTCTAGGTTTTGTCGTAAGCTCTATTTGTATTCTATATTTTAGTAAACGTCAAAATATTAATTGTTTCCTGAAAATAAATAGTTTTTAGAATTAAATCTAAAATAACCATCGCAAACAGACCGGCTAATATGCTTATGTTTTATTCAGTTTGCTAATTTCTGAAAATATTTAAAATGAACAAGCTATTATATTAAAAAGTAGATTCATCCTTAAAAAATCTGAAGAAACTTTCGAACAAAAAATATTACCATAAAGTTTTGTCAAAAATCATCGCCAATTTATTTCGCAAGTTTAATATCCCCTGTTAACACTTTGGTGAATTTTCCGTTGTGAAAGGTTCTTTATAATATAAATTATAGACTATATAGAATGTCTAATTATTTCGCGGGAAAATTTGAGGATGGTTGAGGAGAATTCATCGAGCGAAAAAAACTTTATTGGTCTGTAGTGAACGACGAATGACGAGCGCCGCTCATTCATTCACTTTTTGAGGGTTTATCGAAAATTGATATTATCCTGTGCAATATCATGGATTCTCCCAAACCATTCTTAAATTTTTCCGCGAAAACATTAGACATACTGTAATACTGTTGCCGTGATAGAAATTACAACTCCTCATCGTGAGGTGCGGCCTAAAATAATGGTTCAGTTTAGCCAATTAAATAATGGAAATCAAAATTGAATTTTTTTGGTCGAAAATTGATATTTTTTATAAAAACATTAAAAA
>SCLH01002117.1:17539-82833 GCA_004367855.1 Oikopleura vanhoeffeni
AACAATCTCATTCATAAATCGGACACGGGTCGCTATGGCTCAGAATAAATCTCTTTACATTGTTGATTACGGGGGTTAATGAAATTTGTGTATTTTGTGGCAAGTCAGCATTACGGCTACTGTACATTCAAAAAATTACAAAAGCAACACATGGGGATTGAAAATTTAGTAGGAAAATTTATTATTTCTTCAAGCTTTCATTTCTTGATTGCCTTCATTTTTTGTTGGATTAGTGAATTTTATATTAAATATTGAGGGGTACTGATCGTTTACAGATTTTTTTTGAAAATTTAATACACACTAATTTAAGGCAAAAAAAAATGACCATGGAAATATTATTTTATACTTTCTGATCACAAGTTTGGCGCAGGCGTCGAAGTTCAAAGTCGCGAAAAAGCAAATCACTTTTTCTCATTAAATACACATCGGATCGACAAAATTGAAAAACCAAAGTGATTCATACTTTATCCAGCTAGGAGCTGTCCGATTTAGAAATTTTCAAAACTTGATTTAGTTCGGAAGATAAAAAAAATTATCTCCGCGAACATCAAACAAAAATGAAAATTTTCATCGCCGGATTATTAAAACATGGCCATTTTTTTCTCTTATAAAAAATAATAGATCATCCTTGTGGTTACTGAGAAACATTGCATTTGGTTTGGTCAAAATCTTGAATTATAATAAATATATGCTAAAATAATATATATATTTCGATTTGTCTTATAGCTGGGACACGAAACAATATCTGAATTTAGAACTATCAAAATTTGAAAAACTGGTAGAATTTCGATTGCTCGTTAAAAATTGAAACATTATATTATTCTGAGTTTCAAAAAGTAAATTGATTCACTGTCAGAGACTAAAAATCCTGTGTCTAATGGACTATCAGGCTGTTTTCTGAAGAAATATCTCTGAGTTCACTTAGCTGATCTGTTTTAGTAATCTCTTTGTCTTTTGTACCCCCCCAGAAATATTTCAAATTGGGAAAAACTGGAATTTTTTGTTTTTTTTTTACGATTTTTTTATATAGATTTTGGTATTTTAGAATTATTTCAAAAAAAAATCATTTAATAGAATTTTCTGAAAGAGCGACTTCTACCATTTACTCGGAACCTTTTTAATCACTATCTAAGCAGGTTATTATTCGAAAAGCTGCTCAGATTTATTTGAAAATAAGACAATCATCCTTTCCGCGGAAAATTTACTTTGAAATCACCAAAAGCGGCTATTTTTGCGATAGGAATCATTAGATCATCAAGTTAGTAATTAATTATATTCAGATGCTTCAATTATTCGAACCTGGCCGAACTTTTGATCAGAAAAAAAAATATTTCCATGGGTCATTTTTTGCCTTAATTAGTCTGGTATCCCAATTTCAAAAAATTATGTCAACCGATCAGTACCCCCTTAAAGTACCCCCTTAAGCCCTCTAAAAATAAAACTCCTGGTTATTCAACGATTTAAACAAATTTGGTCAGAGTACGTGTCCTTTTTAAGGGGTTCTATAGGCAGCCATATCTTTTGTACTGAAAATTATTTTGACTGGATTTTAGAATTTTTGATTCTCCACGTAGATTGTTTAATTATATAAAGAAATAAAAATTGTGAAAAAAATTAAACATTCTGGAATTTTTTTCATAAAATTTGAAAAAAGCTTATTTTGAGTATATAGGTTCTATAGGCAAGTCGTATCTTTTGAACTAAAGGAGAGGTCTGATTTTATGATTTTTGAACTGAACGTGTCTTTTTTAGTCATATAAACTCAAAAAAATCGTAAAAATTACCAAAAATTTTCGGAAAAATATTAAAATTTTTTCTGAGTGTCGAAGATAAAAAACTTTCTGCTCTAGCGCTCGAACGGTTAAATATTTGTTCATAGTTTTATATACCGTTTCCAAAAACATTCCAACTAACGAATCGTTTGGTCTTAAAAAAAACTGATTGGACGAAATGGATGTCCAAAATAAATTTTCAAATCGTACTCCTGAGAGTTAAACAATGAATCGTTACGTCAGCATGACAGTTTTGTTAACATTATATAAATCGATATAAGCATGAAAAAAAAATCAATCTTTCCGTGCCAAATGCAAAAACAAGTCCTCTTTCGCCAGCTTTGCAACCTTTTAGTGAGAAAAATTAAAAAAAAGGAATAACAGTTTTTTCCGCTTTGAATTTCGCAGATAATGTCAAATTTTGAAACTTTCCTAAAATAGGGACGAAAAAAATACAGCTTTTTCAAGAAATTTTTTGCTCCTTAGTTTACCTCATTTACCGGTTTCAACATGCTATCTTAAAATATGATTCAAAACGTCTTCCAGAGATTACGAACTAACTTATCAGAATGTTTTATTCACTTTCCTAGTGTTATGCCGGAAGAATAAGCAATTCAAAAAAGTCCATTTTGCCTATAGAACCCCCTTAAGCGTTAAACGACTGTTATTTACGAATTATGAAGGACAACTCTAACAGCAAAATAATAATTTCACATGTTAAATTGAAGAACTAGGGAAATTAATTTTTTCAGTATATTTTATAAGAAAAACAAAATCTCATTTGAAGACGAAAATTGAGATCGCTTCTGACCGCTGACGAACCATAATTTGATGAATTAGTGAACGTGATATCTCTCAATTGACGTATAGAGGGGATAATCGACGATTTTTTAGAGGACACATCGGATATCCAAGTCATTATAAAGGCAGTTTAGAAGGCTGAAAATTTAACTTCCGTTACTTTATAATTAAGCTCGTGTTCTCAAAATTTATACTAGATAGTAAATATAATTACTTGTTCAATTTCACGGGGTTGAAGACAGGCTTCCAAAAGTCATAGTTTTTATCCCGTTTTCATAGCAAAAGATAGGAAAAATTAGAGGATAGGGATGGAAAATCGCCAAAGGGATGGCTTTTTTGGAAGCCTGGTTGAAGAGCTTATAAGGCATAGTTTAGGGGAAATTTTGAGAATAAATTGTTAATACATTTGAAAATGGTTTCTCATAAATTTACTAATAGGATAATTATACTGTTTAAACAATGTGAAAATGAAATATGAAAACGTTGCTTTCAATAAAAATTATATGGTATAAACAACGTATGTAAGTCCTTAGTTTGAAGTTCATACGAGTTTCATTTATCTTAGGGCAACCATTTGAAAATCATTAAAATGCCTCGGATACCCCCTCAAATTTCAAAATTGGAATAACCAAAAAATTGAATTCATGAAATTTTATTATTAGCTTTTAAATAATTGTAAGAAAAGCAAGGTATTGTAGTTCACGTGATTCTATCTCATGATTGTTTGTAGAAAACTTATTTTCTGTTTAGACTCCGACCTTCGTAAAATTTTCGTCCAATTTGATTTATCCGCTGAAAATAAAAAAATACGTTCAAAATTTTGAATGAAAAGCACGAATTTAACGGAAAATGTCAGTTGTTCTTGAGAAAAGCAAACTATGTAATTATGAATATTGAATTAATTGAATTGTTAATTCCATTATTCAATTATCAATATTTAAATAGAGCATTTATTAATTATTTGGTATATTATTGTACAATATATAGTGATCCAGAAATTGTTCATAATTCGAGTGAGGAAAACTGTTTATCCCCCTCATCAATCACGTGCTTCTAGAAGCAATTTAATTGGATAAAAGGTTTTCTGGGGAATTGCGGGAAAACTTGCGCGCCTGTAATTGGCTGCTCATTTTAACATTATCCCCTCCCCCTCGAAGTTTATTTAAAATAAATAAAAGTACTACCCGCAGATTCTATCTCGCGACATGCGAACAGATTGCGTGGGCGGAGCCCCCATCTCAGAATGGGCAAGTCCATTAAAATTCTTTTCTCAAAACTCGCAAATTCTAAATTGTAATTCAACTGATTGTGACACGTATTTAGACAGAAATATCCACGATCATTTCCCTGATTTTTGATTTCAGGTCAAAGCGCTCTATGCTCACAAGCGTTAATGATATGTTGAGTGAGTGAAACGGTAACTAATCACTAATTTTGCACGTTTAGCAAGGCATTTTAGACCAAAAAACATTTAAAAATAAGTGCCAAATGGCGTTAGTGAATCAAGCGTTCAAAAGAAACTCCTTAATTATGTCTGATTATTTCATCTGAACCTCAGGAAAAATTCTGTACATAAATAAAACCTCTCAATTTACCCTGAATCCTCCTAGTAATAGGAGTATTATAAGGCTCTGAACTAATCCTTTACAGCCCTTAACTAAAGCCAGGGCATTAAATTCAAACTTTTTATTTTATAATTATTTCGCAAGCAGACTGTTCCAAGTTTATTAAGGGCAGTCTGAACTAAAATTTTACTGAATAATTCAAATAAATTCAATCAGTTTTTTCGTCAAACTAATCTTATTCAAGCATGAGAATTTTACTCGTAAGAGATTTCATGTGCAAAGTAGAAGAAAAAATGACCAAGAGTTAGACAGAAAAATAAAAAGTTACATTATAAATAATGATAAGACTAAGCTCACTAAAATTGAAACTGGAATTAACTTTCATATTTTAGCTCGCGAACCGTGAAAAACAAGCAATTCTCACAATATGATTTATGAGTTGCTAAACAAATTCAATCTTTAAAAATTTAGAGAAATTGACTTTTTTTGGCATATCCTTTTATGACCATTTGATTAATCTAATAGATGAGGGCTGAAAAGAAGAGAAAGCGGCCTCGTGAGTGGCTAGAAGGGGTCTTAAGAGTGTTAGGATTGGCTCCACTCAACCCACATCTCTTAGATTAATCAAAAGGTCAATAAAGGATATCTTATTGCCCTCTCTCAAAGATTGGTCCCTCAAAAACACGGGGGTGAGAAAACAAACGGGGTTTTCAAAAACGACTCAAGCCGATTAGGTTCTTAGATAGCTCAAACTGTGCACAAATATCTAGTTAATACTACAAAATAAAAATTGGTCCGAATCAGACCATTGTTTTTATTTTTTCTCAGACATTTGTTTATATTTTTTAACAAAAACTAATAATTAAACAATTTCAGTAATCTCAGAAAAATAAATAAAAACATTGGTCCTATTAAAAACAATTTAGAATGGTTATATTAATTAGATAATTGTGCTCAGGTTGAGCTATCTAAGAAGTAAATTGGATAACTCGTTTTCAAATGACGCGTCGTTTTCTCACACCCCCACGTGTTTTTGAGGGACCAAATCTTTGGGTGAGTGCAATAACGGATCCGCATAACTGATTCCAGGCGACCCTAAATTTGGAACAAAAAATTGTATGCACCGAGCGAGACGCTGAGTGACGGCTGGTTAGGGTGGCGCTCTCTTTTAAAAGCTCACTTATTACGGGCAATATTAAACTGATACTGTAAACTGATGTAGTAGATATTTTATTTCAATAATGAGAAAAATCAGTTCTCAGTCCAGCTTATCTGCATGATGGGTCGACCCAAAATTTTGACTTTATTAAGTTAATAACTAAAATACAATTTAGTAAGTTTAAATATTTAGCAACTAAAGTCAATTCCAAAATTAAAGAAAAATCTATATTCAATTATGTTTTCTGAAGCACGAATCAGCATATCAAAAATTAAGATTAGGTTCCAACTCGAGCCGATCCTACATTTTCATGCTAAGATTCATAGACTATGAATCATAGTAGAAGAATTCGAACTAGGTCACATCAAAATGTTACTCTTTTTAATTCTGTCGATCCCGGATTCAAATGATTAATTTAATTAAGAGTTTAGAAAAAATTCTATCATTTTTTGAAATTCAATGAGAATTCAATTTCGTAAAATAATATTTTATGGAGATATACATTTATCACTTTTTTTAGTTGATGTGAAAACTGTGACATACTGTCCATCATATACAGTATATGACTATCGAAATTGTTCTCAGAAAAGGTCAAGAATCTTGACTCAAGATGTTCTCTTGTCGATTACAGAGTAACAATTTTGTAAATTAAGATTTTATGAAGATATATTTCTTTTTCGGTCGGTGTGAAAACTGTGACATACTGTATATGATATACACTGACTGTACCCTTATCCGAACGCACTATTATCCGAACGTTGTACCCTTATCCGAACGATTTTTGGCCGAGCTGAGGTGTTCGGATAATGGTCAGTGCACAGTTTATGACTATCATAAATATTCTGAGAGAAACTCAAGAAAATGCTTGTGTTGATTACAAATTAACAATTTAGACTCTTAATTATAGACATCCAATAACAATTTTTGTAAGCAAGGATTACTTGAGATAATTCGGAATCTTATCATCAAACTACTTCAAAAACTGTCTAAAAACTTGTCTTGATAAATGATTTCGAACACGGTATATTGTACTGTAGATTCCAAAATTTAGGAAGTATGCGACTCTGATTTGGAATTTTCCAGGTGTAATTTAGCAAAATCTTTTAAGCTTTAGAAAACCGCGCGACATGCCTGAAGTCTCATGAATTAATTTTTTTCAAATTTCTCTTCATATTTGGAAATGTAATTTAAAACAAAAATTGAAAAACAAAGTTCTATTTTTTGGAAGTAAACTCAAACCAAAGCCAATAAAACACTGATCAAAAACTTTTTGCAACATTTCCAAATTCCGGATTTTTTTCAAATTGAGGTGTTTCTTTTTTAAATACCTGCAAAAATGATAAAAATTTCGAAGAAAAAATTTGACGATTTGATCTTTTATACATTTTGTAGCAATCCCGAAGCAATTTGGTGCATTTTATTGCTCCTTAGCTTTTATAAAAACAACATTGCATACTCTCTTTATCCCCCTTTCAAACTTTGCTTAAGATCTGGGCTCTGTGTGGTAACTAGCTGGCCGAACTAGCTCACTCACATACTATTCTGCACTACGCTTACCACACACTTGTTAACAAAAAAGCGTATGTGAGGAATCTAATGGTCGTTATTAAGTTGAAATCGTTTTTTAGAATTTTTTACCCGGAAACCAAGGATTTAGCACTATTAAAAGCTTTACAGCTTATTTGGAGCGAAAATTCAAAAATAAAAATTCATTCAGCCCAAAAATTCAAATAATTTTGTAATTATTCAAAATAAATTAATCCGATTAGATTTCACCTTATTATGCATTTTTTGATGAAACTCAATTTGAAATATTTCTATGTCAAATTCAAGTATTTAGACACGGTTAAGTATTTTTCATAGTATTAGCTACGAGCAACTCAATGTTTCAGAAAAATCTCCTGGAGTACACATCTGGATTAAAGTTCTCATTTGCCCTTTTTGAAATTGGCTTATACAATTAGTACAATTAGAAATATGTTGTTTTTAATCGGGTTAGGTCCTTATTTTGATAAGAAAGCTCTCGGTCGAAAGGCTAATTCTTTAAATTGCTATCCGCAAAAAAAACTTTAAGGATTAACTACTGGCACCAAAAATGCTAATTTAAGGATTGAAATCTCAACAAAATGGGTTTTAAGATAGTTCCATCAAGGAAAAATGTTTTAAACAGCGCATGACGTGAAAATTCCATAAAATTAAATAAAAACTTATATTATTCCTTAAATTTAAAACTAGAAAGGAAAAATTGAGCGTGAAACTGAAAATAAGAATAATATTATTTTATGAACTTTGATTTGAAGCACTGATTTTCTATGTATGATTTTAGATTGCCACAGCATTACACAGTTCAAATTGTCAAATCTGACTTTCACGTTTTAAAACCAAATCTTTACCAATATTTCATTTTCAATTGCTTGACATTTATTTTTGATATTTTATATGTTATAGCTTCTGATATGATTTATGCATTTCAATAATTTTTCACTCAAAATTTCACGGCATTAAAAGTGTTCCGTTTTCGAAAGATGAATTTGATAAGAATTTTAATTCCGGAGACATATACTTATTAAACCCAAAACGCACCAAAATCTCTCACCCACGCATCTACGCAGAATATTGCTATTTTATCTCAATAAGTGACGGAAGAAAGACGTAGCTAAAGCTTGGTTCATTGATTTTTATGCGTTTTCCGTTTAATAACAATATAGTGCATACCTAGGCCTCCCGACCAAAAAATCAGCTACCTAAAAGGTTTTTTGTCAGATTTAGGAACTACGGTATTTTTTCACGCTGAAAATTTCTGTAAAGAATTTTTTTGGTGCAATCACGTGGTGGCGCTGTTTTGAGTGGTCAAAGTTTTGTTTTAAAAAAACAAAATGATCAACTTATTTCGCAATGCTTACTCACTTTTTGGGAAGAACGTAAAATTCTACTCCAGATTGACATCTCAAATTTTATAAACAACCAAGATCACGTGGTGTGGCACCGAAAATGGAGGTGCCCGAAAACTCGAATTATTTAAAATAAATGATTTAGGGTGCTCAAAAGATGCGCAAGCATCGATTTTGTTGAAGCGGTAGTAGCAACTATAGGTCTTGGACGACCACAGGTATACAGTATACTGTATACCAGAACATTCTTTTCAAAAAATTTAAAACTTGCTAGTAGTGAACAATTTTGATAATTGGAAAAGAACATTTAAATTTTCGAATTATTTTTCCAATCAAGATCCACTTATAATGATCTCCGTCTCACACCAAAGTCAAATAGTAGCTAAAAAAAGCATATTTACGCATTTTTGGCGAAAGACCAAACTCGTTAATTAAAGCGAGGAAAACCTCTCACTTTCAAGGCAGTGTATAATCTAGGCTTGTGAGCGGCCATTATCGAAAGTTGTTTCCTTTTACAATTATGTTATAATCTACATTTTAAAATTTTTCATCTTTTCTATTCAAAAATAGCAGAGCATAAAAAAGTTTTCGAAATGTAAATAATATGTACTACATGTATATATATATATAATAATGAATATAATAACATATAATAATGTATATATCATTTTTTATTCCGAAAATGTCGTTTTCAGTGAAAAAGTGCAATTAAAGAATTCTAACAAACTTTCAACACAGTGTCTTGATGCTTCCAGAAACAAATTAATTTTTTCGTAGGCTTATTTCATAACATTGAAAATAAATTAATTGCATTATTTTTAATTATCAAACGCATTTCTTCATTTGGATTTTGGAATCCTTGTTTATTGTTTTATTCAATTAACCTTACATCAGGAGCTATTTCAACCAGTTTTTCTTATTTTTTTGACAATAAATAAACCGGAAAAAATGCAATTTTCATGAAAAACTAATCACATTAATGTTGCAAAAAATTATTCAGATTCAGCTGTGGTAAACTTTTAATTTATAAGCTGCAAAAAACTCAATTTTTAGTTGTGACTCTCCAAAAGATCAAATCAGGTGATTCAATTTTTATCTGATAAGAACGCTTACGGATAAATATTGCTTAGTAACTAGCTACTATGTATGAGATAGTCAAAAGGTCTGTTTAATATTTAAACATATAATATGTTACATATTCGAAAAGTTTGAGGATGACGGGAAATGCACGTAGATTTATTGTTTGAAATGGTACCGACTACGAGTATTTTCAAATGGTCTTATTGCTTGTTTTTCTCTGATTTTAATAACATAAAAAATTTTATAATTTATAACTATTTTTTAGGGATTGTAAAAATAATACTTAATATTAAAAAAATACTATCGTCGATTTTTCATTATCACCAAAGTCCCTCAAATTTTTTTCGCCACATACCAAACAAACAATAACCGTGACAGATTTGTCTGTCGAGCGTTCTTATCAAACATATAAGAATTATTTGCAAAACGAAATATGGTCAATTTTTCTCAAAGGTTTGTGGAATCTAAAGTAGTAATCTAATAATCAGGATTTTTTTTTATTTTTAATGCTTTGTCAAAAATTAAAGACGAACCAAATTTAATTAATTTAAGTACAACATGTCACATTTTTCCTCCCAATCTAATTTTTTTTCTGAGACTAGCCTGCTCAAATCAAAACGTTTGAATTTGAAAAGACGTTGGTGTTCAACAAATTCAAAAGCTCAATTACCAATCAGAGGTGTCAATCAGGTTTCAGCAAAAAAATAAAATTGGGGGCAAAAATGAGACATACTGTGTATTCAAATTAAGATATAATTGAGAAACTAACAAGATTTTTAAATTATATAAACTCCTTTGAGCTAATTGTAGTTCAACTTTCAAAAATTGCAAGCCGTGCCTATTAATAAAAGTGAATAAATTATGTCAATTTACTAATAACTTTCATCTTAACTTTTGCCTCCACAAAGTCTACGAGTTAAATAACAAAAATATTTTCAAGTTCATAGTTAATATGATAGGTTCACCTGCTGAACATAATTATGGAAACAACTGTACAAACAAATGCAGTAAATGAACTGCCCAAAGAATTGGAATATATTATTTCTATGTAGATTAACAAAATTAGTAAATATTGCCATAATTAACAAAATGAATGGTATTTACTGAAAATATAACTGATGAATTAGGAACTATTTAGCATGTAGATTAATTATTCTTGGTTCTCTGGAAAAAATCTATTGAATCAGGTTTTGAGCTGAGTTGAGATGTAGCATCAAAATGCTTTTAATTAAATACGGAAAAATGAAAAAAACATTTAAGTTTTCAAAAATATCCTCATCCTAATCAAACCAACGATATATTATACAATTAATCAGTTATTGTTAATCATAGATCAGGTTGCTTCCAATTCCATTATAAAATATTTTAACACGAGAAGTTCAAACCGCATTTTTTAAAATTAAAATCGAAGAGTTATTGAATTTTGAAGGTTAAAAAATTCTTAATATATTTTATGATAATTTTTGATAACAATTAAGGTTTCACGTAAATATTTTAATCTTGACTTTTTTGAAGCACTTATGTTTAAATCAAAATTTAACATGCATAGAGCTCTATAATCGATAACGTGCTAAAAATACAAAACCAAAAGTTTTTTAGCTTTCTAATTTGCGGTGAACCAGGTGACATTTGGTTTTTAGTCTTTCATCAAAAAAGGCATTATGAGGTGAAATCTAATCGGATTATTTTCTTTTGAATAATTACAAAATTATTTGAATTTTTGGGCTGAATGAATTTTTATTTTTGAATTTTCGCTCCAAATAAGCTGTATAGCTTTTAATAGGGCTAAATCCTTGGTTTCCGGAAAAAATTCTAAAAAACGATTTCAACTTAATAACGACCATTAGATTCCTCACATACGCTTTTTTGTTAACAATATGAATTTAGGGCCCTAGGTTTACAGATCGTCACTATTTGAAGGACACAAACAACGTGGAATACCAGCATCCAATCGAAACCCTGCATTGCAGAATACGTCGATTTCATTGGAATTTTTCGCGCGGATTTCGAAAAAAGCTAAAGGTTTTATAGATTGTATTCACAAACTTCTGTACAGTATTGTCTCTCTCCGTATTTTCAGTTTACTGGTAATCGCTTGTTAAAACCGGATGTTAAAAAAAATATCTTAGAAAATAACCTTGAGACATAAAATCACTGGCACAACCCTATTTTATTTGTAAAAGTTGTTGTCAAAATACGCGATGTGCGGTAACGAAAATGTTTGGGAGCCAACCAATATATACACATTGGAGGCTTCTAAAATAGATGTGTAGTGATTTTTTTATAAAATTGTCTGTTTTATAGTCAACTCGTCTTCCGAGCATCTAGTAGCTAGATCTAGCTTTAAAAGATGCAAATAATTGAGAGTTGAAAATATTTCGAGTAAAACTGTCTGCTAACTTATTCACTATATCCCCTATTCACACTTTTGTTAATATCCCGGCCCTGATTAGGAAACGTAGTGTGTTTTTAAGTAGTAGGGCCGGGATAATAACAAAAATCTGAATAGGGGATATTACATTAAGACTCAAAAACGCAGTTGAAATAGAAGCCTTAAGGGGATTGTGGGTGCTTCCAGCAATGTGCTGCATAAAACCTTATTGCTGGTATTTCTCTCTATGGAAGTTTCACTTCATATCCACATATCCAAAAATTACACTATGCCGATATTATTTGTCAGAAAAAATTCTTTAAAATATAGTCTAATAATTTTTTTTAATTCATCTTAATTTGCCAGGAATTTTTTTAAAAAATTCATTGCTATAATTAAATATAGGCAAAATGTACATTATTTTACAAAAAAACGTTAACTCACGTACGGTACATGCGATTTCTTTCCTCTTTTTCATAAATCATTCTCGATTATCTTAGTATAATTATAGACTAACAAAATTTTAATAATTTTTGTCAGATTTCTCGCAATCACTATTTTATGCAGATTTAATGCGCGCCATTATTGCGCACATTGATCAGACTAAAAATTTAAATATTGAAAAAGGGGCAAAAATTGTAAGAATTATAATATTGAAATACTTTCATTTAGTGTAATTTTTTGCTGTGATTATTATTTTTTTGTAATTTGAGACTATCCTATGTCTGGAATTGTGAATAAATTAATTATTTTTGCAAGCAAATCCGATGTTCTAGAACTAGTTATTCGATAGTAAAAAACTTTTTATTGCTTGCAATCAATTTCTCATGTGCTAGATGGTCGAATACAAGGAAAACAATACCAAATTTGAGACCGTTGTTGAAAATTACTACTGCACCCAGAATCCCCTTAAGGAGTTTGCAAAGCCACAAATCATCGGCAAAGTTTAATAAACCGGATTTACTCAAACTCTCGCGCACAGTTATTTTGTTGTAAAATGTGAATTTGACCAAATAATTAGTTGGAAAATTTTCTAAAAATTTCCCGGTTTTATTAGATTGATTTATAACCCGTTCTTTTTTGATGTACTTTAAGTCTGTTGCTTGAAATCGGGACGGAACTGAATTCACCTGCTTGTCTTATACCTGCAGAAAATGCATGCCACAGTATAATATTCAGGAAAAGTTAATCAAAAATCTTTCAAAGCATTTTTTGGTACAGAATAAATGACGTTGAAAAAATGTTATTCTAAAATTTGGTGGTCGACCCGAGATGAACTTTGACGTACAAAATAAATTTTTTCAAAGTGAGGTATTTTTATTTTTGTTTAAAATGCTTTGAGGAATTCTTGAATAAAAATTTTAATAAGTACGTACCAACTATGTCTCATATATTCTTTCAAAAATTCTAAATTCGATCAACATATAGATCGATCGAAAAATAAAATAATTTGACTCCGACTTTCTCTGACTTTTGACCCAGAACCTGAGTTCTGTTTTCGTCTCAATCGAGCTTCAAGTTGAAGGGTTTTTCTCTAAACTCCGGTTCTCTCTTCAGTGTTTTTTTGTTTGGATTTTTCAAAAAGTATAAAGTTTTTGTTGATTTTTTTGGTTCTTTGTAAAATATACAAGAATTATAAAAAAGCAAATTTGGCCGATTTAAATACAAAAATACGATTTATGAAAGCTGCAAAAAATTAAAAAGTGTGTGTTTTATTTGTGGAAAAAATTCACCCCGGAAGGTTACTTTTTAGCCGTCTTTTTCTTTATAAAAATATTTATTCAATAAAAAAACTGTACACAATGTGATAGCTATAATAGCGGAATTATGATATTTTAAAAATCACGCTCGGTGGGTGATATCGGGTCATATACAAGTAGCGGTGACCTAAGACACCTCGATTACCCTAAATCTGCCCTCCAAAGTACCATCACACAGTTCAGCTCTGGGTTTCTCAAAACAGGCAAAAGCGGAATAATAAGCGACTATCCAGTCCATGAGCAACGCACCACGTGACCCATTACCCACCCTAGTCACGTGACCCCAGCTTGCCAGACTGGTGGTGAACCCGCCTCGAGCACCACCAGCAACCGACACCACACTAAGGCTGAAAATCGCTCTTTTTCAGCAGAGAGGCCCGCCGAGAGCCCTCCCACCAATTAAACCACGGTAAGTACTATTTTAATCTACACCACTATTATACTGTATCTGGATGTAAATGACTCAAAAACCGGCATCTAAATTAAATTCTAATATCAAAAAATTATTTTTTTTGTAAAGTCAGCAATTTTTTTCAATTTCGAAATAGTTTTTTTAGACGGTCAATTTGACTAGGCTTGTAAAGAGATGCATCTCTGGCCAATTTTGTGTCCCCTATCCCAATTAAATAGTTGCAGTACCAGTGATTTTATCTCGTTTTGAGATTATTTGAGAATCTTGTCAAAATTGGAGTTATGTTGGACTTGGTAAGCCCTATTTGATTCGGACTATTTTAGCCGACATCTGTGTTTCCCAAGTAAATAGCTACAAAATATTTTCAGTGAGTGATATCACGGCGCGCAAAATACGTTCATAATATGAACTTCATATCACAGCGCGAAATGAGTTTTCGAAGTCGGGTGATAATCAGGAAATATCCCTTTATCACTTTTTGGTTAGAATGCGTAGCCACAACGTTAAAATCACACGTTAAAAGAAGTAGTGGCTACGCATTCTAACCAAAAAGTGATAAAGGGATATATGGGATTTTCGGAAATGAAATTTTTGACCACTCGAAGTGCTGTTGGTCATAATGGTCAAAATAATGGTCATAATGGTCAAAAAATAATGAAAAAAATTTGTATTTAAAATAAAACTGAAATATAATTAATTTCGAAAATAAATAAAAAATAAAGTACAATTAATTTGGAGAATATATTAGATTATAAGTTATATCAAAAATAAATAAAATTACAATTAACTCGTAGGTTTTAATTTTTCCTAAAATAAAAATGAACTAGACTTTAAAGTTAAATTTTAAGTTAAATAATACAGAAAAAACGGAGGGAGTTAATAACGAAAATTAATAAAGTTATTTTAAATTTTGCAAAATTGAGGATAAAATGGGGAGGGTCATCACCATAATTTGCATCCCTTCCCGTCCCCATCTCATCCCTGGGTATGAATTCTCTCCCCTATCCCATCCCATTCCTGGGATCTACTTCCTCCTTTTCCTGAACTAAACTTTCTAATGGTCGAACAACAAAATTTTAGTCTAGAATCTAGAATTAACCTGTTTTTTCATACATGTACAAAAATTAAAACAAAATAAGCCTTCATTAACCCTCCGCGGCATAAAGCCTTTTGAAATGCTCAAGCCACTTTGAACCGCAGTTAAATTGACCTTTAATTTTTCTTAACCTTAAAGAATACAAAAAACATTAATTATATATATTCAAAAACAAATTTAAGATACATTTTGAAACTTTATAACGTTCAGCAAAAATAATAAGTTCAGCGTTTTCATAACTAGGAATGAATCTGAACTTTGGTAAGCTGCTATGGTCAACTGATTAGTAGACCCTTATTCTCATAAAGGAAAACTATGAACAAATCGAAGAGCAACTTTCAGAAGCTAAAATACCGCAAAATGCATAGTTTTGAATTTATTAAATTCATTTTTTCTTAAAATCGTTGGCTCACCTGCCACGATTGTAAATTGTATAATACATTATCATGTAGAACTTCTAATACTGAAAAAACATATGTCCTACATGGCTGATAATAAGATATGTGTCAAATCAACTTAGGGGTTGTAAGTTTGTTAATTATGCTGAAATCATGTTTTGGATTGAAAATATTTGAAAAAGGTCTGTTCAAAACGTGGCAAAAATTCACGAGGCCAAGTTCAAATTTTAAATTTTCTGAAGGATAAGTAAATTTGGAACTATTATTTTCTGACAAAAACCTTCTAAACTAAATTTGGTGCCTTTCTTACAACCTGTAGTTCATATAAAGTATATAGTATATTTTAATGGTTTTTTTTTGTACCAAAATCGGGTCATTTTCAGCAAAAAAAACGTCTAAATTAAAAAAAATTCGAAATTTTCGGAAGAGTTGAATGCCTATTTTTAGTGTTTAAACAGAAAAATTTTCTTCCAGACGTCCGGCGTATAGGTGAAGGCAAAAGATAGGTTCTTTTTCCGAAAATCCGGCGTATAGGTGAAGATTTTTTGCAAAAAACATATAGGCTATACGCCGGACCCTGTTGTAGTTAAGCCTTCAAAGATAAGGTTTTTTTGGCTCATACAACCTATTAGATTAGTCAATTTGATCAAAAGAGAGAGGGCGAGACTTTCCGGAAATAACTCCGTTCTTGTGAGGAAATTGTTTTTCTAGAAAAATTAATTTTTTGGACAATTTGTAAAAGTGAGCAATTAAATTATATATCGAAAATTCTGCCTATGCGTCAAAATTTATCACTACATCACAAGAATAGAAAGTGACCAATGAAATCACTGGATTCTCGAGAAGTGACGAATGGAATCACTGGATTTCTTTATTTGTGACGTAGTGATAAAATTCGACACATAGGCAGGATTTTGATATATCCTTTTCTCAACCAAAGATCCACTCGGGGCATGATATCCTTTCCCAAAATTCACGTATAATTATTTAATAATTGTATGATGTCGTAAAAACTTTACTTTCAATTCATGGAAATTATAATGCCTTATCAGCATATATCAGTCTTTCGTTGAATTTTTATCACTCATCCGTGACGCGTACCATTTACGTACCAAATACTTTTATCGTAAAAATGAATGAGAAACTGGCTGTTTATGTCAAAATAAATCAAGCCATTTTTTGCGTTTTTTTAATTCAATTTAAAGTGATAAGAATTGGAAATAAGCTACATGTTAAACATATCAGACATGTTCCAGGAACATCAATAAACGATTCTCCTCGGAACGTTCAATATATGCGTTCTTAATTTGATTATCACAAAAATTTTGCAAGAAAACGCAAATTGCGAAAATTTTGGAATAAACTGACAAGTTTTCGATTGAAGACATTAATGGGGAAAAAGTCGGTAAAATTTAACTGGGAAAAATTCCGTATAAAATTTCGAGCGATTTTACAATTTTTTTTGCTCAACTTTCAAATTAAAACTCTTTGCATGATCTTGTTGAGTTTTTAATTTTTTTCGTAAGAGTCTCATGAATAAAAGCGAATGCAACAAAAATGTGGTATTTGTTAGAACAGGGGTCCGCACATTAAAAAAAATGATCGAATCAGAATCAGATCGGGTTTCTGATCCGATCCCAATGATTCGACCCAATTGCGCCGATCCCTGCACCATAATCCCTGGGTTTGAGAAAAATCGGTAGAGGCAGATTCCTGTTGAAACAATTTATTTCTATCCAAAATGACTTTTACGGTTTCGTGAATTTGCTCATTTCTGATAATAATTTATTTATAATCATTGTATAAGATCGAAATAATGAATTTTAATTATTTCAGTAAAGTAACAATTTTGAATTATTTATTGAGATCGAAACATTACTAAATAAAAACAAGATATTTCTGGAAAGTAACAATTTGAAGCTTTTATTGCAATTATGAAGAATCGTGAGTTGTTGGGTGATCTTTTAAGCGACGAAAATATTCAAAAAAATGCAGTCAATCAAAATAGGTTATATCGAAATTAAAAAATGTGATTGGCTGTATTATTCGAATATTTTCGTCACTTGAAGGTTGTTTCTCGTGTTGTTTTATTAATCACAAATACTTTTTCGGAGTATAAATTTTTGGTCGAATTTTTTCCCGATCTATTGCAATAAAAAAATTTTATGTCGCGAAAATGAATTAATTTTGGATTTAAACAAATTTTTTGAATTAATTAAATCTAAAAAGCAATAAATTGACTAAGTTGGAAAAGGATTACTCTTTCTAGTTAAATTCACAGCAAAATTTCTGCTAAAGCACTTTTCTTAGCAAAAAATGCGCATTTTCAGAAAAAGTTGACCAAAAATTTTGTCCACCATTTTGTCTGATCGGATGGTTCATGCCCCGTATGTGATAAGAACAATTACAAAGAATACAAGGCGCAAAAAACATCTGCATAAGTTAAGGGGGTCGGTGCATTTTGACAGATTTGCACTTTTTCATTATTTTTTGTCTTGATGGGAAACTTTTTGTCACTTTCAAATTTTCGTATTAAAACATTTTAAAACACAATTTGCCACTTTTCAGCTTACTTTGTATAACCTGAATTTCTTCAGATTGATTATTTTTAGTTTATAAATTGTCTTTTGAAAAAACGCTCAAAAAACGCGCGTTTGCTATCGAAGGTGTCTAAATTACAGTAAAATTTATTATCTATTTTTTATTAATCAGGAGCGCTAAAATACGGTTCTGTTCACCGTTAAAAATTAATTTAGTTTAAATTCATACGATATTTAAGTCAAAATAGAAAATTTAAATTTTTGTAAAAAGTTGAAAAAAACCGAAATTTTAGCACATCGAAAAAAATTATTTTTTTCATGAGTTAAATAAAATAAATTTAAAACGGTCGTCAGGTTGGCTTACCAATTAAAATAAAATTTTGGAATTGGATTTCTCGCAAACCGTATTTTCATTCAAAAAAGTATGATTCAAAGTATAAACAAGAGCGAAGAAATAAAACGAACTTAAATATAGTGAAAGTAGCGATTCCCAATATTTTCAGCTAATGATTCCAGAAAAGTAAGTTAAAAAAATTTTGAACAAATTTTGAAAGAAATGAGAAAAATTTTCAAAATATTTCTAATTATTTTCGACCAAAAATCACTAAACCATGTCATATGGTTTTTCAAAGAGCATATAAAAAATATGAAGTCACCCAGTCGAAAAGTTAAAGCCATTTTGTAGAATTTTTTTCGTTGATTTGAAAAAAATAGTGAAAAATAATTTTGAACGAAAAATAAGGCATTTTTCATAATCTACTTTTATCGAAAATTTCTCATAATTTGTCGAATTCGAAAAGTTTAATTCGAACTTCAAATTTTCTTAAAAAGCCATTATGTAAAAATTCGCTAGTTACAAAAGTTGCCTGGATTATGAAACATAACTTTGATGGTATATTGATAAGAATATATTTATCCAGTGAAAAGTTTTTCATCAAGAGCCCATATCGGTATCTGTCAGAATGCACCGAGGCCCTCAACCCACATACTCAGTTTGGCCAGTGTCATTTTCGAAAAACCGTATTTCATAGCTGTATTATCCAATTGACGTGTGATTTACATTACTTGAGTTTTTCACTGTGCTCTATCTTTTGATCATAAAATATTTTTTTTGCCTTTCTCACTTTTGAAAATATAACAACTTTGTCAAGGCACCCTCTTCAATCTCAAAAATTGACATGAAGTTTTTGAAAAAATTGTTCAAAATTAAATTTTTAAAGCTTTTGCAATAATGAAATTCGCAATAGTTTTATATGCAAAAAAAATTAAAAGATTTTATCCACCCAATCGAAAAGTCACGCGACGCTATTTGTCTTACTCGGCGCTGTTCAATCAGCTCACGTCGGTTTAATAGTCACCACAGATTTTTGCAGTAGAACTCTTTTGGTAGAAAATCATCAGGCGGTATTTTTTATTTTGATATGTGAAACTGATATCATCCCAGACGATTTGAAATAAGGAATTTCAAAAGTCAAAAATCGGTTTCAATGTGTTAAGACTATTTTGTAGAAAAATTTTTTTTGTCATTTTAAGACCAAGGATTTTTTTGTTTATGAAAAATTTTCAAAAAAATCGATTTTTCGCTCAAATTTTCGAGATTTTACAGGGTATCATGAAGCCAGTTCTAGCGCCTCCGTATGAAGAGTTAAACCGGTAATTTTTTTAGCAGGTGAAAATTAAGCTTTTTAGGAACCAATTTTTTTTGGCTAGGGCTGGCGACCACGTGGTTGACCTCAAATGACCGGTCAAAGTTCAAGGTCAATCTCAAGTTCATGGTAAAGACTTGAAAGTACCCCCAAAAGAACCGGAGGGGTCGACTTTCTAATGAACGTATTAGCAACTATAGGTCAATGATGTACTGAAAGGTCGCTAGAGTCTATACGATGAACTTGAGATTGACCTTGAGGTTGAACCTGTTTGCTCTCTAGCGACCTTTCAGTACATCATTGACCTATAGTTGCTAATACGTTCATTAGAAAGTCGACCCCTCCGGTTCTTTTGGGGGTACTTTCAAGTCTCTACGATGAACTTGAGATTGACCTTGAACTTTGACCGGTCATTTGAGGTCGACCACGTGGTCGCCAGCCCTAGTCAAAAGAAATGGTTTCCTAAAAACCGCTCAATTTTCACCTGCCAAAAAAATTACCGGTTTGACTCTTCATACGGAGGCGCTAGAACTGGCTTAATGACACCCTGTAAAATCTCGAAAATTTGAGCGAAAAATCGATTTTTTTTGAAATTTTCATAAACAAAAAAAAATCCTTACTCTTAAAATGACCAGAAAAAAATTCTCTACAAGATAGCCTTAACACAGTGAAACCGATTTTTGACTTTTGAAATTCCTTATTTCAAATCGTCCCAATTTTTCTTCAAATTATGATTTCGCGCCAAAAAAATATTTTTTCAACGGTCTCTGATGAAAAAATTAACCTTGAAATGTGAAAAAATATATTTTTCATATTTGGTCTGACGCACAANGAGATATCCTATGTCTGGAATGTGAATAAATTAATTATTTTTGCAAGCAAATCCGATGTTCTAGAACTAGTTATTCGATAGTAAAAAACTTTTTATTGCTTGCAATCAATTCTCATGGGCTAGATGGTCGAATACAAGGAAAACAATACCAAATTTGAGACCGTTGTTGAAAATTACTACTGCACCCAGAATCCCCTTAAGGAGTTTGCAAAGCCACAAATCATGGCAAAGTTTAATAAACCGGATTACTCAAACTCTCGCGCACAGTTATTTTTGTTAAAATGTGAATTTGACCCAATAATTAGTTGGAAAATTTCTAAAAATTTCCCGGTTTATTAGATTGATTATAACCCGTTCTTTTTGATGTACTTTAAGTCTGTTGCTTGAAATCGGACGGAACTGAATTCACCTGCTTGTCTTATACCTGCAGAAAATGCATGCCACAGTATAATATTCAGGAAAAGTTAATCAAAAATCTTTCAAAGCATTTTTGGTACAGAATAAATGACGTTGAAAAATGTTATCTAAAATTTGGTGGTCGACCCGAGATGAACTTTGACGTACAAAATAAATTTTTTCAAAGTGAGGTATTTTTATTTTTGTTTAAAATGCTTTGAGGAATTCTTGAATAAAAATTTTTAATAAGTACGTACCAACTATGTCTCATATATTCTTTCAAAAATTCTAAATTCGTCAACATATAGATCGATCGAAAAAATAAAATAATTTGACTCCGACTTTCTCTGACTTTTGACCCAGAACCTGAGTTCTGTTTTCGTCAATCGAGCTTCAAGTTGAAGGGTTTTTCTCTAAACTCCGGTCTCTCTTCAGTGTTTTTTGTTTGGATTTTTCAAAAAGTATAAAGTTTTTGTTGATTTTTTGGTTCTTTGTAAATATACAAGAATTATAAAAAAGCAAATTTGGCCGATTTAAATTACAAAAATACGATTTATGAAAGCTGCAAAAAATTAAAAAGTGTGTGTTTTATTTGTGGAAAAAATTCACCCGGAAGGTTACTTTTTAGCCGTCTTTTTCTTTATAAAAATTATTTATTCAATAAAAAAACTGTACACAAGTGTGATAGCTATAATAGCGGAATTATGATATTTTAAAAATCACGCTCGGTGGGTGATATCGGGTCAATATACAAGTAGCGGTGACCTAGACACCTCGATTACCCTAAATCTGCCCTCCAAAGTACCATCACACAGTTCAGCTCTGGTTTCTCAAAACAGGCAAAAGCGGAATAATAAGCGACTATCCAGTCCATGAGCAACGCACCACGTGACCCATTACCCACCTAGTCACGTGACCCCAGCTTGCCAGACTGGTGGTGAACCCGCCTCGAGCACCACCAGCAACCGACACCACACTAAGGCTGAAAATCGCTCTTTTTCAGCAGAGAGGCCCGCCGAGAGCCCTCCCACAATTAAACCACGGTAAGTACTATTTTAATCTACACCACTATTATACTGTATCTGGATGTAAATGACTCAAAAACCGGCATCTAAATTAAATTCTAATATCAAAAATTATTTTTTTTGTAAAGTCAGCAATTTTTTTCAATTTCGAAATAGTTTTTTTAGACGGTCAATTTGACTAGGCTTGTAAAGAGATGCATCTCTGGCCAATTTTGTGTCCCCTATCCCAATTAATAGTTGCAGTACCAGTGATTTTATCTCGTTTTGAGATTATTTGAGAATCTTGTCAAAATTGGAGTTATGTTGGACTTGGTAAGCCCTATTTGATTCGGACTATTTTAGCCGACATCTGTGTTTCCCAAGTAAATAGCTACAAAATATTTCCAGTGAGTGATATCACGGCGCGCAAATACGTTCATAATATGAACTTCATATCACAGCGCGAAATGAGTTTTCGAAGTCGGGTGATAATCAGGAAATATCCCTTTATCACTTTTTGGTTAGAATGCGTAGCCACAACGTTAAAATCACAGTTAAAGAAGTAGTGGCTACGCATTCTAACCAAAAAGTGATAAAGGGATATATGGGATTTTCGGAAATGAAATTTTTGACCACTCGAAGTGCTGTTGGTCATAAGGGTCAAAATAATGGTCATAATGGTCAAAAAATAATGAAAAAAATTTGTATTTAAAATAAAACTGAAATATAATTAATTTCGAAAATAAATAAAAAATAAAGTAACATTAATTTGGAGAATATATTAGATTATAAGTTATATCAAAAATAAATAAAATTACAATTAACTCGTAGGTTTTAATTTTTCCTAAAATAAAAATGAACTAGACTTTAAAGTTAAATTTTAAGTTAAATAATACAGAAAAAACGGAGGGAGTTAATAACGAAAATTAATAAAGTTATTTTAAATTTTGCAAAATTGAGGATAAAATGGGGAGGGTCATCACCATAATTTGCATCCCTTCCCGTCCCCATCTCATCCCTGGGTATGAATTCTCTCCCTATCCCATCCCATTCCTGGGATCTACTTCCTCCTTTTCCTGAACTAAACTTTCTAATGGTCGAACAACAAAATTTTAGTCTAGAATCTAGAATTAACCTGTTTTTTCATACATGTACAAAAATTAAAACAAAATAAGCCTTCATTAACCCTCCGCGGCATAAAGCCTTTTGAAATGCTCAAGCCACTTTGAACCGCAGTTAAATTGACCTTTAATTTTTCTTAACCTTAAAGAATACAAAAAACATTAATTATATATATTCAAAAACAAATTTAAGATACATTTTGAAACTTTATAACGTTCAGCAAAAATAATAAGTTCAGCGTTTCATAACTAGGAATGAATCTGAACTTTGGTAAGCTGCTATGGTCAACTGATTAGTAGACCCTTATTCTCATAAAGGAAAACTATGAACAAATCGAAGAGCAACTTTCAGAAGCTAAAATACCGCAAAATGCATAGTTTTGAATTTATTAAATTCATTTTTTCTTAAAATCGTTGGCTCACCTGCCCGATTGTAAATTGTATAATACATTATCATGTAGAACTTCTAATACTGAAAAAACATATGTCCTACATGGCTGATAATAAGATATGTGTCAAATCAACTTAGGGGTTGTAAGTTTTTAATTATGCTGAAATCATGTTTTGGATTGAAAATATTTGAAAAAGGTCTGTTCAAAACGTGGCAAAAATTCACGAGGCCAAGTTCAAATTTTAAATTTTCTGAAGAATAAGTAAATTTGAAACTATTATTTTCTGACAAAAACCTTCTAAACTAAATTTGGTGCCTTTCTTACAACCTGTAGTTCATATAATAGTATATAGTATATTTTAATGGTTTTTTTTGTACCAAAATCGGGTCATTTTCAGCAAAAAAAACGTCTAAATTAAAAAAAAATTCGAAATTTTCGGAAGAGTTGAATGCCTATTTTTAGTGTTTAAACAGAAAAATTTTCTTCCAGACGTCCGGCGTATAGGTGAAGGCAAAAGATAGGTTCTTTTCCGAAAATCCGGCGTATAGGTGAAGATTTTTGCAAAAAACATATAGGCTATACGCCGACCCTGTTGTAGTTAAGCCTTCAAAGATAAGGTTTTTTTGGCTCATACAACCTACTAGATTAGTCAATTGGATCAAAAGAGAGAGGGCGAGACTTTCCGGAATAACTCCGTTCTTGTGAGGAAATTGTTTTTCTAGAAAAATTAATTTTTTGGACAATTGGTAAAAGTGAGCAATTAAATTATATATCGAAAATTCTGCCTATGCGTCAAAATTTATCACTACATCACAAGAATAGAAAGTGACCAATGAAATCACTGGATTCTCGAGAAGTGACGAATGGAATCACTGGATTTCTTTATTTGTGACGTAGTGATAAAATTCGACACATAGGCAGGATTTTGATATATCCTTTTCTCAACCAAAGATCCACTCGGGGCATGATATCCTTTCCCAAAATTCACGTATAATTATTTAATAATTGTATGATGTCGTAAAAACTTTACTTTCAATTCATGGAAATTAATAATGCCTTATCAGCATATATCAGTCTTTCGTTGAATTTTTATCACTCATCCGTGACGCGTACCATTTACGTACCAAATACTTTTATCGTAAAAATGAATGAGAAACTGGCTGTTTATGTCAAAATAAATCAAGCCATTTTTTGCGTTTTTTTAATTCAATTTAAAGTGATAAGAATTGGAAATAAGCTACATGTTAAACATATCAGACATGTTCCAGGAACATCATAAACGATTCTCCTCGGAACGTTCAATATATGCGTTCTTAATTTGATTATCACAAAAATTTTGCAAGAAAACGCAAATTGCGAAATTTTGGAATAAACTGACAAGTTTTCGATTGAAGACATTAATGGGGAAAAGTCGGTAAAATTTAACTGGGAAAAATTCCGTATAAAATTTCGAGCGATTTTACAATTTTTTTTGCTCAACTTTCAAATTAAAACTCTTTGCATGATCTTGTTGAGTTTTTAATTTTTTTTCGTAAGAGCCTCATGAATAAAAGCGAATGCAACAAAAATGTGGTATTTGTTAGAACAGGGGTCCGCACATTAAAAAAAATGATCGAATCAGAATCAGATCGGGTTTCTGATCCGATCCCAATGATTCGACCCAATTGCGCCGATCCTGCACCATAATCCCTGGGTTTGAGAAAAATCGGTAGAGGCAGATTCCTGTTGAAACAATTTATTTCTATCCAAAATGACTTTTACGGTTTCGTGAATTTGCTCATTTCTGATAATAATTTATTTATAATCATTGTATAAGATCGAAATAATGAATTTTAATTATTTCAGTAAAGTAACAATTTTGAATTATTTATTGAGATCGAAACATTACTAAATAAAAACAAGATATTTCTGGAAAGTAACAATTTGAAGCTTTTATTGCAATTATGAAGAATCGTGAGTTGTTGGGTGATCTTTTAAGCGACGAAAATATTCAAAAAAATGCAGTCAATCAAAATAGGTATATCGAAATTAAAAAATGTGATTGGCTGTATTATTCGAATATTTTCGTCACTTGAAGGTTGTTCTCGTGTTGTTTTATTAATCACAAATACTTTTTCGGAGTATAATTTTTGGTCGAATTTTTTCCCGATCTATTGCAATAAAAAAATTTTATGTCGCGAAAATGAATTAATTTTGGATTTAAACAAATTTTTTTGAATTAATTAAATCTAAAAAGCAATAAATTGACTAAGTTGGAAAAGGATTACTCTTTCTAGTTAAATTCACAGCAAAATTTCTGCTAAAGCACTTTTCTTAGCAAAAAATGCGCATTTTCAGAAAAGTTGACCAAAAATTTTGTCCACCATTTTGTCTGATCGGATGGTTCATGCCCGTATGTGATAAGAACAATTACAAAGAATACAAGGCGCAAAAAACATCTGCATAAGTTAAGGGGGTCGGTGCATTTTGACAGATTTGCACTTTTTCATTATTTTTGTTCTTGATGGGAAACTTTTTGTCACTTTCAAATTTTCGTATTAAAACATTTTAAAACACAATTTGCCACTTTTCAGCTTACTTTGTATAACCTGAATTTCTTCAGATTGATTATTTTTAGTTTATAAATTGTCTTTTGAAAAAACGCTCAAAAAACGCGCGTTTGCTATCGAAGGTGTCTAAATTACAGTAAAATTTATTATCTATTTTTTATTAATCAGGAGCGCTAAATACGGTTCTGTTCACCGTTAAAAATTAATTTAGTTTAAATTCATACGATATTTAAGTCAAAATAGAAAATTTAAATTTTTGTAAAAAGTTGAAAAAACCGAAATTTTAGCACATCGAAAAAAATTATTTTTTTCATGAGTTAAATAAAAATAATTTAAAACGGTCGTCAGGTTGGCTTAACCAATTAAAATAAAATTTTGGAATTGGATTTCTCGCAAACCGTATTTTCATTCAAAAAAGTATGATTCAAAGTATAAACAAGAGCGAAGAAATAAAACGAACTTAAATATAGTGAAAGTAGCGATTCCCAATATTTTCAGCTAATGATTCCAGAAAAGTAAGTTAAAAAAATTTTGAACAAATTTTGAAAGAAATGAGAAAAATTTTCAAAATATTTCTAATTATTTTCGACCAAAAATCACTAAACCATGTCATATGGTTTTTCAAAGAGCATATAAAAAATATGAAGTCACCCAGTCGAAAAGTTAAAGCCATTTTGTAGAATTTTTTTGTTGATTTGAAAAAAATAGTGAAAAATAATTTGAACGAAAATAAGGCATTTTTCATAATCTACTTTTATCGAAAATTTCTCATAATTTGTCGAATTCGAAAAGTTTAATTCGAACTTCAAATTTTCTTAAAAAGCCATTATGTAAAAATTCGCTAGTTACAAAAGTTGCCTGGATTATGAAACATAACTTTGATGGTATATTGATAAGAATATATTTATCCAGTGAAAAGTTTTTCATCAAGAGCCCATATCGGTATCTGTCAGAATGCACCGAGGCCCTCAACCCACATACTCAGTTTGGCCATGTTCATTTTCGAAAAACCGTATTTCATAGCTGTATTATCCAATTGACGTGTGATTTACATAACTTGAGTTTTTCACTGTGCTCTATCTTTTGATCATAAAAATATTTTTTTGGCTTTCTCACTTTTGAAAATATAACAACTTTGTCAAGGCACCCTCTTCAATCTCAAAAATTGACATGAAGTTTTTGAAAAAATTGTTCAAAATTAAATTTTTAAAGCTTTTGCAATAATGAAATTCGCAATAGTTTTATATGCAAAAAAAATTAAAAGATTTTATCCACCCAATCGAAAAGTCACGCGACGCTATTTGTCTTACTCGGCGCTGTTCAATCAGCTCACGTGGTTTAATAGTCACCACAGATTTTGCAGTAGAACTCTTTTGGTAGAAAATCATCAGGCGGTATTTTTATTTTGATATGTGAAACTGATATCATCCCAGACGATTTGAAATAAGGAATTTCAAAAGTCAAAAATCGGTTTCAAGTGTTAAGACTATCTTGTAGAAAATTTTTTTTTGTCATTTTAAGACCAAGGATTTTTGTTTATGAAAAATTTTCAAAAAAAATCGATTTTTCGCTCAAATTTTCGAGATTTTACAGGGTATCATGAAGCCAGTTCTAGCGCCTCCGTATGAAGAGTTAAACCGGTAATTTTTTTAGCAGGTGAAAATTAAGCTTTTTAGGAACCAATTTTTTTTGGCTAGGGCTGGCGACCACGTGGTTGACCTCAAATGACCGGTCAAAGTTCAAGGTCAATCTCAAGTTCATGGTAAAGACTTGAAAGTACCCCCAAAAGAACCGGAGGGGTCGACTTTCTAATGAACGTATTAGCAACTATAGGTCAATGATGTACTGAAAGGTCGCTAGAGTCTATACGATGAACTTGAGATTGACCTTGAGGTTGAACCTGTTTGCTCTCTAGCGACCTTTCAGTACATCATTGACCTATAGTTGCTAATACGTTCATTAGAAAGTCGACCCCTCCGGTTCTTTTGGGGGTACTTTCAAGTCTCTACGATGAACTTGAGATTGACCTTGAACTTTGACCGGTCATTTGAGGTCGACCACGTGGTCGCCAGCCCTAGTCAAAAGAAATGGTTTCCTAAAAACCGCTCAATTTTCACCTGCCAAAAAAATTACCGGTTTGACTCTTCATACGGAGGCGCTAGAACTGGCTTAATGACACCCTGTAAAATCTCGAAAATTTGAGCGAAAAATCGATTTTTTTTGAAAATTTTTCATAAACAAAAAAAATCCTTACTCTTAAAATGACCAGAAAAAATTCTCTACAAGATAGCCTTAACACAGTGAAACCGATTTTTGACTTTTGAAATTCTTATTTCAAATCGTCCCAATTTTTCTTCAAATTATGATTTCGCGCCAAAAAAATATTTTTTCAACGGTCTCTGATGAAAAAATTAACCTTGAAATGTGAAAAAATATATTTTTCATATTTGGTCTGACGCACAATTGTTAGAGCTTCAAAATGAATTATTATATTTGCGTTAACGTGTCGTGAATGAACATATGATTTTTTGAAAATTTTAATTTATCACGTTTTTGGAGATCTGAGTATGAGGGGGTATCTGAGTATTTAAGGGGGTTGTCCATGCTGATGGTTGTAATTGCTGGGTATTTCTCACTGCTTTTCAACCGGTCTATAACTTTGGTTTGGAATGTTTAAACGTAAAAAGAGAAAAAATTTATTGTTGCGAGAACACTTGTTGTATAAACTAAATATACAATATAATGTTTTTGATTTGTAACAAACTCGTAAATCATAATACGAAAACGATTTCTGAGACTGTTAATTTTTGCCCAGCAGTCAAAAACTCGCGTAGATGATATTGAAATTATTTTTTTATTTCTCAATAAGTTCGAAACTAAGTAGTCGTCCATCTGCTGCAAACGAAAGTTTCCGTTTACGTTCAGGTCATTCGTAAAAATGAAAAAACTATTTTCGTAATTTGCGCTATAACTGCTTTATGCGGTTAATCTTTTCTGTAAAAACATAAAAAAATTTAAATCAAATAACCAGTTATAGCGCAAATTACGAAAATAGTTTTTTCATTTTTACGAATGACCTGAACGTAAACGGAAACTTTCGTTCGCAGCAGATGGACGACTACTTAGTTTCAAACTTATTGAGAAATAAAAAAATAATTTCAATATCATCTACGCGAGTTTTTGACTGCTGGGCAAAAATTAACAGTCTCAGAAATCGTTTTCGTATTATGATTTACGAGTTTGTTACAAATCAAAAACATTATATTGATATTTAGTTTATACAACAAGTGTTCTCGCAACAATAAATTTTTTCTCTTTTTACGTTTAAACATTCCAAACAAAAGTTATGACCGTTGAAAAGCAGTGAGAAATACCCAGCAATTACAACCATCAGCATGGACAACCCCCTTAAATACTCAGATACCCCCTCATACTCAGATCTCCAAAAACGTGATAAATTAAAATTTTCAAAAAATCATATGTTCATTCACGACACGTTAACGCAAATATAATAATTCATTTTGAAGCTCTAACAATTGTGCGTCAGACCAAATATGAAAAATATATTTTTTCACATTTCAAGGTTAATTTTTTCATCAGAGACCGTTGAAAAAATATTTTTTTGGCGCGAAATCATAATTTGAAGAAAAATTGGGACGATTTGAAATAAGAATTTCAAAAGTCAAAAATCGGTTTCACTGTGTTAAGGCTATCTTGTAGAGAATTTTTTCTGGTCATTTTAAGAGTAAGGATTTTTTTTGTTTATGAAAAATTTTCAAAAAAAATCGATTTTTCGCTCAAATTTTCGAGATTTTACAGGGTGTCATTAAGCCAGTTCTAGCGCCTCCGTATGAAGAGTCAAACCGGTAATTTTTTTGGCAGGTGAAAATTGAGCGGTTTTTAGGAAACCATTTCTTTTGACTAGGGCTGGCGACCACGTGGTCGACCTCAAATGACCGGTCAAAGTTCAAGGTCAATCTCAAGTTCATCGTAGAGACTTGAAAGTACCCCCAAAAGAACCGGAGGGGTCGACTTTCTAATGAACGTATTAGCAACTATAGGTCAATGATGTACTGAAAGGTCGCTAGAGAGCAAACAGGTTCAACCTCAAGGTCAATCTCAAGTTCATCGTATAGACTCTAGCGACCTTTCAGTACATCATTGACCTATAGTTGCTAATACGTTCATTAGAAAGTCGACCCCTCCGGTTCTTTTGGGGGTACTTTCAAGTCTTTACGCATGAACTTGAGATTGACCTTGAACTTTGACCGGTCATTTGAGGTCAACCACGTGGTCGCCAGCCCTAGCCAAAAAAAATTGGTTCCTAAAAAGCTTAATTTTCACCTGCTAAAAAAATTACCGGTTTAACTCTTCATACGGAGGCGCTAGAACTGGCTTCATGATACCCTGTAAAATCTCGAAAATTTGAGCGAAAAATCGATTTTTTTTGAAAATTTTTCATAAACAAAAATCCTTGGTCTTAAAATGACAAAAAAAAATTTTCTACAAGATAGTCTTAACACTTGAAACCGATTTTTGACTTTTGAAATTCCTTATTTCAAATCGTCTGGGATGATATCAGTTTCACATATCAAAATAAAAATACCGCCTGATGATTTTCTACCAAAAGAGTTCTACTGCAAAATCTGTGGTGACTATTAAACCACGTGAGCTGATTGAACAGCGCCGAGTAAGACAAATAGCGTCGCGTGACTTTTCGATTGGGTGGATAAAATCTTTTAATTTTTTTTGCATATAAAACTATTGCGAATTTCATTATTGCAAAAGCTTTAAAAATTTAATTTTGAACAATTTTTTCAAAAACTTCATGTCAATTTTTGAGATTGAAGAGGGTGCCTTGACAAAGTTGTTATATTTTCAAAAGTGAGAAAGCCAAAAAAATATTTTTATGATCAAAAGATAGAGCACAGTGAAAAACTCAAGTTATGTAAATCACACGTCAATTGGATAATACAGCTATGAAATACGGTTTTTCGAAAATGAACATGGCCAAACTGAGTATGTGGGTTGAGGGCCTCGGTGCATTCTGACAGATACCGATATGGGCTCTTGATGAAAAACTTTTCACTGGATAAATATATTCTTATCAATATACCATCAAAGTTATGTTTCATAATCCAGGCAACTTTTGTAACTAGCGAATTTTTACATAATGGCTTTTTAAGAAAATTTGAAGTTCGAATTAAACTTTTCGAATTCGACAAATTATGAGAAATTTTCGATAAAAGTAGATTATGAAAAATGCCTTATTTTCGTTCAAATTATTTTTCACTATTTTTTTCAAATCAACAAAAAAATTCTACAAAATGGCTTTAACTTTTCGACTGGGTGACTTCATATTTTTTATATGCTCTTTGAAAAACCATATGACATGGTTTAGTGATTTTTGGTCGAAAATAATTAGAAATATTTTGAAAATTTTTCTCATTTCTTTCAAAATTTGTTCAAAATTTTTTTAACTTACTTTTCTGGAATCATTAGCTGAAAATATTGGGAATCGCTACTTTCACTATATTTAAGTTCGTTTTATTTCTTCGCTCTTGTTTATACTTTGAATCATACTTTTTTGAATGAAAATACGGTTTGCGAGAAATCCAATTCCAAAATTTTATTTTAATTGGTTAAGCCAACCTGACGACCGTTTTAAATTATTTTTATTTAACTCATGAAAAAAATAATTTTTTTCGATGTGCTAAAATTTCGGTTTTTTCAACTTTTTACAAAAATTTAAATTTTCTATTTTGACTTAAATATCGTATGAATTTAAACTAAATTAATTTTAACGGTGAACAGAACCGTATTTTAGCGCTCCTGATTAATAAAAAATAGATAATAAATTTTACTGTAATTTAGACACCTTCGATAGCAAACGCGCGTTTTTTGAGCGTTTTTTCAAAAGACAATTTATAAACTAAAAATAATCAATCTGAAGAAATTCAGGTTATACAAAGTAAGCTGAAAAGTGGCAAATTGTGTTTTAAAATGTTTTAATACGAAAATTTGAAAGTGACAAAAAGTTTCCCATCAAGAACAAAAATAATGAAAAAGTGCAAATCTGTCAAAATGCACCGACCCCCTTAACTTATGCAGATGTTTTTTGCGCCTTGTATTCTTTGTAATTGTTCTTATCACATACCGGGCATGAACCATCCGATCAGACAAAATGGTGGACAAAATTTTTGGTCAACTTTTCTGAAAATGCGCATTTTTTGCTAAGAAAAGTGCTTTAGCAGAAATTTTGCTGTGAATTTAACTAGAAAGAGTAATCCTTTTCCAACTTAGTCAATTTATTGCTTTTTAGATTTAATTAATTCAAAAAAATTTGTTAAATCCAAAATTAATTCATTTTCGCGACATAAAATTTTTTTATTGCAATAGATCGGGAAAAAATTCGACCAAAAATTATACTCCGAAAAAGTATTTGTGATTAATAAAACAACACGAGAACAACCTTCAAGTGACGAAAATATTCGAATAATACAGCCAATCACATTTTTAATTTCGATATAACCTATTTTGATTGACTGCATTTTTTTGAATATTTTCGTCGCTTAAAGATCACCCAACAACTCACGATTCTTCATAATTGCAATAAAAGCTTCAAATTGTTACTTTCCAGAAATATCTTGTTTTTATTTAGTAATGTTTCGATCTCAATAAATAATTCAAAATTGTTACTTTACTGAAATAATTAAAATTCATTATTTCGATCTTATACAATGATTATAAATAAATTATTATCAGAAATGAGCAAATTCACGAAACCGTAAAAGTCATTTTGGATAGAAATAAATTGTTTCAACAGGAATCTGCCTCTACCGATTTTTCTCAAACCCAGGGATTATGGTGCAGGGATCGGCGCAATTGGGTCGAATCATTGGGATCGGATCAGAAACCCGATCTGATTCTGATTCGATCATTTTTTTTAATGTGCGGACCCCTGTTCTAACAAATACCACATTTTTGTTGCATTCGCTTTTATTCATGAGGCTCTTACGAAAAAAAATTAAAAACTCAACAAGATCATGCAAAGAGTTTTAATTTGAAAGTTGAGCAAAAAAAATTGTAAAATCGCTCGAAATTTTATACGGAATTTTTCCCAGTTAAATTTTACCGACTTTTTCCCCATTAATGTCTTCAATCGAAAACTTGTCAGTTTATTCCAAAATTTTCGCAATTTGCGTTTTCTTGCAAAATTTTTGTGATAATCAAATTAAGAACGCATATATTGAACGTTCCGAGGAGAATCGTTTATGATGTTCCTGGAACATGTCTGATATGTTTAACATGTAGCTTATTTCCAATTCTTATCACTTTAAATTGAATTAAAAAAACGCAAAAAATGGCTTGATTTATTTTGACATAAACAGCCAGTTTCTCATTCATTTTTACGATAAAGTATTTGGTACGTAAATGGTACGCGTCACGGATGAGTGATAAAAATTCAACGAAAGACTGATATATGCTGATAAGGCATTATTAATTTCCATGAATTGAAAGTAAAGTTTTTACGACATCATACAATTATTAAATAATTATACGTGAATTTTGGGAAAGGATATCATGCCCCGAGTGGATCTTTGGTTGAGAAAAGGATATATCAAAATCCTGCCTATGTGTCGAATTTTATCACTACGTCACAAATAAAGAAATCCAGTGATTCCATTCGTCACTTCTCGAGAATCCAGTGATTTCATTGGTCACTTTCTATTCTTGTGATGTAGTGATAAATTTTGACGCATAGGCAGAATTTTCGATATATAATTTAATTGCTCACTTTTACCAATTGTCCAAAAAATTAATTTTTCTAGAAAAACAATTTCCTCACAAGAACGGAGTTATTCCGGAAAGTCTCGCCTCTCTCTTTTGATCCAATTGACTAATCTAGTAGGTTGTATGAGCCAAAAAAACCTTATCTTTGAAGGCTTAACTACAACAGGGTCGGCGTATAGCCTATATGTTTTTTGCAAAAATCTTCACCTATACGCCGGATTTTCGGAAAAGAACCTATCTTTTGCCTTCACCTATACGCCGGACGTCTGGAAGAAAATTTTTCTGTTTAAACACTAAAAATAGGCATTCAACTCTTCCGAAATTTCGAATTTTTTTTTAATTTAGACGTTTTTTTTGCTGAAAATGACCCGATTTTGGTACAAAAAAAACCATTAAAATATACTATATACTATTATATGAACTACAGGTTGTAAGAAAGGCACCAAATTTAGTTTAGAAGGTTTTTGTCAGAAAATAATAGTTTCAAATTTACTTATTCTTCAGAAAATTTAAAATTTGAACTTGGCCTCGTGAATTTTTGCCACGTTTTGAACAGACCTTTTTCAAATATTTTCAATCCAAAACATGATTTCAGCATAATTAAAAACTTACAACCCCTAAGTTGATTTGACACATATCTTATTATCAGCCATGTAGGACATATGTTTTTTCAGTATTAGAAGTTCTACATGATAATGTATTATACAATTTACAATCGGGCAGGTGAGCCAACGATTTTAAGAAAAAATGAATTTAATAAATTCAAAACTATGCATTTTGCGGTATTTTAGCTTCTGAAAGTTGCTCTTCGATTTGTTCATAGTTTTCCTTTATGAGAATAAGGGTCTACTAATCAGTTGACCATAGCAGCTTACCAAAGTTCAGATTCATTCCTAGTTATGAAACGCTGAACTTATTATTTTTGCTGAACGTTATAAAGTTTCAAAATGTATCTTAAATTTGTTTTTGAATATATATAATTAATGTTTTTTGTATTCTTTAAGGTTAAGAAAAATTAAAGGTCAATTTAACTGCGGTTCAAAGTGGCTTGAGCATTTCAAAAGGCTTTATGCCGCGGAGGGTTAATGAAGGCTTATTTTGTTTTAATTTTTGTACATGTATGAAAAAACAGGTTAATTCTAGATTCTAGACTAAAATTTTGTTGTTCGACCATTAGAAAGTTTAGTTCAGGAAAAGGAGGAAGTAGATCCCAGGAATGGGATGGGATAGGGAGAGAATTCATACCCAGGGATGAGATGGGGACGGGAAGGGATGCAAATTATGGTGATGACCCTCCCCATTTTATCCTCAATTTTGCAAAATTTAAAATAACTTTATTAATTTTCGTTATTAACTCCCTCCGTTTTTTCTGTATTATTTAACTTAAAATTTAACTTTAAAGTCTAGTTCATTTTTATTTTAGGAAAAATTAAAACCTACGAGTTAATTGTAATTTTATTTATTTTTGATATAACTTATAATCTAATATATTCTCCAAATTAATGTTACTTTATTTTTTATTTATTTTCGAAATTAATTATATTTCAGTTTTATTTTAAATACAAATTTTTTTCATTATTTTTTGACCATTATGACCATTATTTTGACCCTTATGACCAACAGCACTTCGAGTGGTCAAAAATTTCATTTCCGAAAATCCCATATATCCCTTTATCACTTTTTGGTTAGAATGCGTAGCCACTACTTCTTTAACTGTGATTTTAACGTTGTGGCTACGCATTCTAACCAAAAAGTGATAAAGGGATATTTCCTGATTATCACCCGACTTCGAAAACTCATTTCGCGCTGTGATATGAAGTTCATATTATGAACGTATTTGCGCGCCGTGATATCACTCACTGGAAATATTTTGTAGCTATTTACTTGGGAAACACAGATGTCGGCTAAAATAGTCCGAATCAAATAGGGCTTACCAAGTCCAACATAACTCCAATTTTGACAAGATTCTCAAATAATCTCAAAACGAGATAAAATCACTGGTACTGCAACTATTAATTGGGATAGGGGACACAAAATTGGCCAGAGATGCATCTCTTTACAAGCCTAGTCAAATTGACCGTCTAAAAAAACTATTTCGAAATTGAAAAAAATTGCTGACTTTACAAAAAAAATAATTTTTGATATTAGAATTTAATTTAGATGCCGGTTTTTGAGTCATTTACATCCAGATACAGTATAATAGTGGTGTAGATTAAAATAGTACTTACCGTGGTTTAATTGTGGGAGGGCTCTCGGCGGGCCTCTCTGCTGAAAAAGAGCGATTTTCAGCCTTAGTGTGGTGTCGGTTGCTGGTGGTGCTCGAGGCGGGTTCACCACCAGTCTGGCAAGCTGGGGTCACGTGACTAGGTGGGTAATGGGTCACGTGGTGCGTTGCTCATGGACTGGATAGTCGCTTATTATTCCGCTTTTGCCTGTTTTGAGAAACCCAGAGCTGAACTGTGTGATGGTACTTTGGAGGGCAGATTTAGGGTAATCGAGGTGTCCTAGGTCACCGCTACTTGTATATGACCCGATATCACCCACCGAGCGTGATTTTTAAAATATCATAATTCCGCTATTATAGCTATCACATTGTGTACAGTTTTTTTATTGAATAAATAATTTTTATAAAGAAAAAGACGGCTAAAAAGTAACCTTCCGGGTGAATTTTTTCCACAAATAAAACACACACTTTTTAATTTTTTGCAGCTTTCATAAATCGTATTTTTGTAATTTAATCGGCCAAATTTGCTTTTTTATAATTCTTGTATATTTACAAAGAACCAAAAAATCAACAAAAACTTTATACTTTTTGAAAAATCCAAACAAAAAAACACTGAAGAGAGAACCGGAGTTTAGAGAAAAACCCTTCAACTTGAAGCTCGATTGACGAAAACAGAACTCAGGTTCTGGGTCAAAAGTCAGAGAAAGTCGGAGTCAAATTATTTTATTTTTTCGATCGATCTATATGTTGACGAATTTAGAATTTTTGAAAGAATATATGAGACATAGTTGGTACGTACTTATTAAAAATTTTTATTCAAGAATTCCTCAAAGCATTTTAAACAAAAATAAAAATACCTCACTTTGAAAAAATTTATTTTGTACGTCAAAGTTCATCTCGGGTCGACCACCAAATTTTAGATAACATTTTTCAACGTCATTTATTCTGTACCAAAAATGCTTTGAAAGATTTTTGATTAACTTTTCCTGAATATTATACTGTGGCATGCATTTTCTGCAGGTATAAGACAAGCAGGTGAATTCAGTTCCGTCCGATTTCAAGCAACAGACTTAAAGTACATCAAAAAAGAACGGGTTATAATCAATCTAATAAACCGGGAAATTTTTAGAAATTTTCCAACTAATTATTGGGTCAAATTCACATTTTAACAAAAATAACTGTGCGCGAGAGTTTGAGTAATCCGGTTTATTAAACTTTGCCATGATTTGTGGCTTTGCAAACTCCTTAAGGGGATTCTGGGTGCAGTAGTAATTTTCAACAACGGTCTCAAATTTGGTATTGTTTTCCTTGTATTCGACCATCTAGCCCATGAGAATTGATTGCAAGCAATAAAAAGTTTTTTACTATCGAATAACTAGTTCTAGAACATCGGATTTGCTTGCAAAAATAATTAATTTATTCACATTCCAGACATAGGATATCTCNAATTTTTTTATGTTTTTACAGAAAAGATTAACCGCATAAAGGCCTAACATATGTTGCGATGGAATTTTTGTCAATTTGAGTTGTTCATTGTTTATCAAAGGTGCCGCGCACATTGACATTTCGTTGAAAAGATACTTATTTATGATAGAGAAATAATAAAAAAAGATAATATATTTTAATAAATCATTTTAAACATATTTTTCTATATCTATAGTAATTTTTCAATTCGTTATAGTCGAACTACTCGAAAAATATTATCATGACGACAATTTTTTTTTGCATTTTCAACATTCGAATTTCGGACATAGTTGCAATCGATTCACAAGACTCAGTTCACTCGGAATCGGTATTCTTTTTGGTTTATTTTTGAAACAAAGAAACTGCATGCGTGCAAGCAAAATCATCATGGACAAGCTATAAGTAAAAAATACTTTCTAATTTATCAGGGAGTAGCAAATTTTGAGAGTCACTCAAGTTTGTTTTAACTATTCTACGTTTTCTGATCAAAAATACTTTTGCCCTCGAAATTCGCGATGGGCATGTTTGTCACGAATTAAACTTAATATACATTTTTAAGTTAGAAATTCCCAATCGAAAAAAAAATCACTCAAAACAATCAAAGCTTTTCGCCTAAGCGGTTGTTTAAGAACATGAGTAGGAACCAATTGAATTAAGATCCGGCAGTCGGTTTATATCATGTAAAAAGGGTAAAAATACATGGACATTGAGAAAGAAAATGGTCACCTATGACATTTTTTCGGTTTTATTTTTGCGTAATCCCTTCAATGTTTTTGAAGTTTATTTTTTTTTCTACACTATTGAACCTCTTTAAAAACTGGGTTTACGCAAAATGTTAAAGATAGAAATATTGCGGGTGACATTCTAATTAGTGGTTCGAATATCTTTGCGATATGTTATAGGAAACACGGTAAAGCCTATACCGTATAGCTCCCGAGTATGGCTATACACCAAGATCTTTTTTGGTAGTTACTTTTAAAAATCAATTATTAAAGTTCGACAGTAAAAATTTTAAAATAAATTTTCTTTTGACATTTAACTTTTGTACTACTACCCACTCAGAGGGCACCGACATTTTACGCTAACGATTCGTCATATTTTCCTATCATGTTTAAGGGACAGCCAATCAGAGCCCCCCATTACTTCCACGCCGCGGTACTAAAGGAAATTGTATTCTGATTCTTTTATATATGAAATTACCGCGTGAATTTCAATTGGCGTCAAGGCCAAAAGTGAATCCTTCAAAATGAAACTAGGGTAGAATATAATTATTCATCCGATTTTTGAAGAATGGCATGATTGGATCCCGTTCAAAATTATTTTTATTTTATATTTTCAAGATAAAGCATAATAGGGCTCTCAAATCGGATTTGAGTACAACAATTCAATTTTGGCCTTGACATCACTCGAAACTCATCCGATATAAAGGGTATTAAAAGTGGCAAAAAACTTAGTGTGTATAACGTGGGTAAAGGATAAAATGTAGCTGATAAAATTAGCTGACATTGCACCAAATTAAATTGTCTGTCAGATGATACTGTTATTTGTTAAAAATTTCGAATCCAATTTCAGCTATTTACAGTAAATTTAACTTTTTTTCATTTTACCCTTGACCCGTATTAAGTGCAAGCGGCTTCCGCTCATCGGCACTAGCGTTTTCAAATCTAGCGCAGTCAAAAGTGTGTGCGAAAAACTGGTGAAAATTGGATTCGGCTTAGGCCAAGTCTCACATAATAAAAATACAATTTCATATCATAAAAATAATTTCTTCCTGAAATTTTAAAATTGACCACATTCGAATGTCTAAAGAATCAAATAATATTTTATCGTTCTAACATAGAATTTAAGGTTAACTCTTGGTCAAATAAATTAACTTAAAATCAACTTAGTGTCAAGCGGGGTATTTGAAGGTTGAACAAGGGAATTCGTGTTCTATGGTCAGCCGTCTGTCGCCCGTTATCAAAGTAATTTTCGAAATAAATATTATGAGAAAATTAAGTTTAAACGAAATAACCTTTAAAACCACGCGATCAGTGAAAAATCTAAGTTTATTATCAGAATTCGGTTTACTAAATAAACTATGATAAATTATGGTATATTTTTAATTTGAAAACTTCCAACTAAGACATTAATTATGTACTGAGAAATCAATAAATAAGAGTTCATAAACTCTCCAAATTCTTGAGACCTTAGAATTTTTTAACAAATTCCAAAAAGTTTTACAGGGATTATGAAAAACCCAGTAAGTTTCATAACTATTGGGGACGGCATAACATCCTTCTCAGACAAAATTCCAGCAAAAAACAACAACTCTTCTCCAAACTAAAGTGGATCGTCAAAACGCATGTGATCTCTCAAGACAATCACTAAAAAAACTCTAGTGGGGCCCGTGGGGTTCGAACTCTCGCGCAGAAATCACATGCGTTTTGACGATCCACTTTGTTTTGAATATGCGTCAAAACTTCCTAGCTTATCAACTGAAGCAGAACTGCTGACAATTGTAGAGAGGTTGGATCAGTGTTCCGAATCAATATCGGGAATAACTCAATCCGATTGAGACTCTGGTGGGATCGAGAATAAAAAATTCATCCCGTTTCAGAACACTTGGTTTAATGATGTCAAAAAAAATCGGTGCAGACCATTCCGTCCGTCATTTCCAGGAAGCGAGAATCTGGCCACGAGAATTGGCCGCAAAGTAAACAAACTCGCTCGTCAATTTGAGAGTGGTATCAAACAGCGCGCGAAACTCATTTATAACCATAATATGGAGAAGTCGATTTGAACCATGGTTCATTCTGTACCGCGCATACATAATGAACCACAATAGGTAGGAGATCGCAGGTGCGGTCGCCAAATTGTGAAAAAGTGGTTCATTATGTACTCAGATATTTATTTGAACCTAAAAGTGGTTCATTTTGTAGCCAGGTAAATGTTTGAACTAAAAAGTGGTTCGTTTGTAGCCAAACATATATTTGAACCAGAAAGTGGTTCATTTTGGGCTAATGTAGATTTGAACTTAAGATTGAACTGAAAGATTAACTCGGCTTGAGTGAGAGTAATAAAACGAGATCAACACGGCTTGAGTGAGAATAATAAAAAGTAGATCAACTCGGCTTGAGTGAGAACCATTTCTGAGCTATAGATTGTATCTGATTTTGACAGATGATCGAATTTTAAGAGTTGAACAGGTGATAAAAGTCTAGTCCGAAATATAACATAAAGGGCCTTCAGAAATTTTCAGATTAATTAACTTTCCAGAAGTTTGTATTTTAAAATTAAATATTTAATATTTTTCGTAAAAATTTATACTTGTTTTATATTCGAAATTTATACTTGTTATCTAAAAAATTGATTTTATTTCAGTTTCCTGGAAATGACGGGCGGAATGGTATGCCCCCAAAAAATCACGGTAAAAAATAAAATTGGAAGTTACAAAATTAACTTTCACATTAAATCAACATTTCAAATAAAATTCTCTGGCTCATTATTTTTTGTTATATAATTTCTAATTGCATAACATTTTGATCTAATCAGTTATTCGTCTTTCATAATTGTTTAGAGCGGAGTCCGATATGTTTATAACGTTAGCTATCTGACAAATTCTACATGATTTTGCTCTTATTGCAATTTCCCGGTCTCTGCTTCTAAATGCTCATGCTTTGTAAAAAAGATCCTGCTAAAGTGAGAAACAGTAAAATAACGACTATTGCCAAACAACAGAAAAATCTGTCCATTTAGAGATAACCCTCATTTTCAAGATCCACTTAGGTTAGAAAAAAGTGTATTCAGTGAAAACTTTTTCGTCAAAATATTAAAAGGTAAAAAGTAGATTATATCATTAAAAATCGATATTGCAGGCGTGTAATATGCTGTGACGCATTGACTAGCCACGAGACTATCTAGCGCACTTATATCAATGTCTGTGTCAATTCTTTACAATCATAGATCTAAAATTCCAAAAGGTTGCCTGTTTTTACTAAAATTTTTTAATTTTTCAATATAAATAATCAAAGAAGTTTCTGTAAGAAATTTCTGTTATGACAGTAGCTGCTATTTTCCTGAAGATACTCTTGAAATTGATAGAAACTTACCAGAATCTCTTGAACGTGTAGAAAGATTTGTTCGTGTTAGTTTTTTCGTAAAATCATTTGAACCCTGAAGTAAAAGGATTATTATTTGTGAAGAATAAAACACAATTTCTTTTTATATAAGGAAGAGTTGGGTAAGGACTCGGTTCTACCGAGGTATTTCGGCATTTTTAGCATGTGAGGTGTTTCAAGTGCTTTTCCTTTATTTCTAGACGACTGATGACTGAGTTTCAGGTCGAGCAACTAATTCGCGCCATAAGCGAGAAATCCGACTAGAAATATCGGGCAATGTAGTGTAGGTGGTTAACACACTTGAATCATGATGAGAGCCCTGGGTTCGAGCCCCGGCTTGTCTATTCCCCCTTTTCAGTCATTACGGACCTAACATGAGTTTCTGGCAAAAACTCATTATCAAATTAAACCAAGTTTGCTATTGTTTTCAATTAAATAACGAATTAAGAGGAATATCAATAATGTTAAAGACTATCTCTAGGAGAAAGCGTTTTACAGTGATCGACTAGACGTATGGTCTATACATGGAATGTACTAGATCACACTAAAAAATAACAACCTTCCTCTTAAAGGGATATAAGTCTTTAACCTTATTAATATTCGTCTTAATTCGTTATTTAGTTGAAAACAATAGCAAACTTGGTTTAATTTGATAATGAGTTTTTGCCAGAAACCATGTATAAACCATATGGATCCTACAGTATGGCTTCTAGGAGAAAGTTGATAATTGAATTATTGAATAAAACATCTGTTTTACCACGAATGAGGGATTCAAAATTTCACGAGGATTTCAAAAACCTGGTCGAAATTCTACAATTCAGAATTTACAAAAAAAAAATTTTAAGGATGATTACGAAAATTTTGTTTCCGTCAAAAATTTTTTAATTATAGAACTCATAAATTTTTTTTTCAAGTTTATTTAGCGCACAAGCACGTTTATGCGTTTATTTTTGAAGATCAGAAATTTGCAAAGCAAAACTAGTAGGTTATTCAAGCAATGCGATGGTCCTGCGTTCGAATCTACGATGCCACATATAACTGGTTATCTGTACTACTGTAGTAGCTGAGTTATTTTTGGTCTTCAAAAATAAACAAATTATTTTTTGATCCTATTTTCGGATCACTTTTCAAATTTTTTCGGAATCGATTAAAAAAATTCAATTCGTTCAAACTGTTATTTAAAAGTTTTGGTTATATTATATTCATCTTTTCAAGCTAAAAAACGTTTTTGGTGTTTTGTTAAGGGGGTGGTCAGGGTAAGCTTTTTTGGTCATTTTCGACTTCGATCGTCAATTGTGAGAAAACTAGATATGACAAAAAATTAAAATTGATCGTTTTTAAAACCTTAGACAATTTTACGCAATAATTGAATAGTCAAAAATATTTTCGTAATTTTCTTCTGGCAAAAAGAGAGCAAAAAATATTTAGAAAACGACGATTTTTCAAAGTCTATCTCCTCCGTCATATTATATGACAGTTAACTGAATTTTAACAACTGAAGCAAAACTACTTTTTGAAGAAAAAATGGTGCAAGTTTTTTGTAATATTTTCCCTAGAATGCTCTTGAGCGCCAAAAATATTGAATTTTACTAGTTTTTTCAAAATCTATCTCCTCCGTGAATTTTCGACAGAATTTTTTTCGACACGATTTATATGTTCCTTGAACACTTAAAAAAAAAATGGTGCACACATTTTTTATGTCCATCTGGTTACGTAACAGGTGCACTTTTACGAACTTGTAAAATTTATTTTTTGCTCCAAAATATTTCAAAATCAGAATTTATATTAATCGACCTCTGCGAATTCACTTTTGAAAGTTTTAACCTCTTATCTACTTTAGTTTTTGAGTGAGAGTGAAATTACGATTACTTTCAATGTTTATGACCTTTAGATTTTGATAAGAAAATTTATTTTCATAATTTTCTTGGATAATTTGGTGTAATAGCATGTGTGAATAAAAACCTTTTAATTGTCTATAAACAAAATAAGCGATGTTTGCGCATGGTGTGAAAGCCTTATTTACATATTGACAAAGGTTTGAAGTTGACAAATAAATTTGTTCCGAATCAAAAATAAACAATTTCTCAGAAACAAAAGTTTTTATAATTTTTCGATGAGAAAACAGTTCAGAGACCGCATATTTACTATAAAAAATATTTTTACCTGTAAATATACACCCATGAATGCATAATCAGCACAAATAAAGTGTAAATTGACGTGACGATAACGGACAAACTAGTGTAGATAGCATTTTTAGTTTGACCAATGTTTTTTAAAATACTAATTACATATTATCAAATCTTATCATTGTCTTCCACAGTTATCATAAAGACTCGCCCTGACCACCTCCTTAACCAGCGAAAACTGTAAGACCATAATTTATCTATTTAATAACCAGTTTTTTCTAAAAAACATACGGAAGTGTTACCACCGTCAAATTTCGATCAAACCGGTCTATTTACTTATTTTATTCTCTTTGCTTCATTATCAGCTTTATTTCTCAAGGAATACCTACGGTATTCCTACGGGCTTATTAAAGCAAGTTTTTTAATCTCTATCATTAGTATTTAATAATTTTGTTCATGAAAATTTCCAGTTATAAAATTATGCAGTATCAATCATTTTGAAGATGATATTCGATTAAACAAGAGCTAGATTCATAAAAAGTACCGTAAAAATATGAATTTATGCAAGTTTGCAGAATTTGTCTAGGAAAAAAATGTATGCTACATTAACTCTCAGAGTGACTTTATGGTCACGCGCAAGCCAGGCTTGACTTTGGTGGCTTGACTTGACTTGGCTTGAGCCAATCCAAGTCGAGTCAAGCCAAGAGACCCTTGGCTTGACTTGGCTTTAATATCAAGCCACGTTTGCTGGCTTGACTTGACTTGACTAAAAACTGGGGGATTTTCAACAAAACTTTTTAAGTAATTTTTATGAATTTTCTAGAATATTTGAAGTTTATGTTTTTATTTTTTTATCAAAAATCAGTTAAAAAGTACCCCATTAATATGCCAGCTAGGCTGCTACCTATCATGTAACATGATTCATGTTGTATTTTTGGTTCAAAGTATTTTTGGCTCAAAGTGAATAAAATTTCCAAATAATGCAACCAATCACAAGTGCCTAATTCAATATAATTAATTTTGATCAACTTAAAGCACACCCGTATTTTAAGGAGTCCTAATAACCGTCGATTTTGAGACTATAATTTATATTTTAAAAACTATCTCCTAAAATAATTATACGATTCATTTAATTTTATTCTGAACCAGCTAAGCGTCCGTTTCTTTCGAGAGAATTAATTGCACTGAGTGCAACGAGGAATTGGCCTATTCGTCGATGAAGCGGTTTTTCCCCCAAGGAAAAAAATTCGTCTTCTGTATCTTCGATAGAAAATAAGCTTTTAACGCCAATCACATATGGTCTAAATCAATCAGCATACGTTTAAATTTCATATTTATCAGAGTATACCTTTGAAAATTCTCACTTTTTAACTAATAAATTTACTTGATAACGAAAAAAGTATTTTTAGATATGTTCTTTATTATCAAAATGACTTAAATTACAAGTTTTTACAAAAAATAAAAATTATGGAGAGCTAATACTGATATATATCAACCACATGTGATTGTTAAGGTTCAAAAAATTTGATATGTCCTAAAAAACCATAGCCAGACCGATTTTGTTGAACCTTGCTCACAATCACATGTGGTTGAAATTAATCAATAGTAGCTTAAGGGGGTGGGTGTCGCTTTTTGGTACCTTTCAATCACGCCTCAGATCAAATCTAAGGCAGTTTGGTAAAAATCTAAGGATACTCGTTTGTAGATCGAGCCTTCGTCTAACGATTACACATCTCAAAGTTAACCTTGTTACTTCACACCACCAGGTGGTGAGTCTATTCTAGAGCACTAAACGGTTTTTTTTAATCTATCTTCTTTTAGACCCCACATACAAAGCGTCCTAAATTTACACAAAGTAGCGAATAAATGAGAACAAAAAAGTGATGAGAAGGAATTTTTCGATTTTTGACTTAATTATTAGGATTTTCAGACTTTTGACCAATTTTTGAATATTAAATAAGTCATAATAAAGGAATTGCATGCTATTTCTTTCTAAAAAGCGGAAAGGTTTGTGGGACAAAGAAAAACTGGCACTAATTTTATTCTCATAATCAATATTCAAAAAGGGATGGTCTTCCCAAATAGGAGATAATCAGTTAAAAATCTTCGTTTTTTATAAGTCTCACTGTTTTTACCTCATTATTTATTTCATATCAAGCTTCACAGCAGATCATCTTTTTCAAATGCATTTTTAGTCTTTTTTTTTCAAATATAAATGTTCTTTGAAATATGTCAAGCCAGCAAAAAGTCAAGCCAAGTCAAGTCAAGCCACGCAAATTTTTTGGTAACGTCAAGCCATGTCAATTCAAGCCAGAAAAATTTGCTGGCTTGCCGAGGCCTGCCATGCGTCCTTTAATCGTAGTATTTACAAAGTAGTCGATCAACTATTTTAATAATTGACGTTTGTGCGTTTTTTTTTGAAAATTTCTAACGTATTACAATAGTTATTTTTGCAAAAAAATTTTGAATCATCAAAAAAAACCTTTGAGCGGGATGATCGTGTGACCGTATATTCAAGGAATAATGTTGGCAAAAATAGTAATATTTTTTTTTCAAAAATTATTCAAATCAATTTTTGAAAAAAGTGAAGAGGTTCTTTAGAAGTTTTTGAGACTTTTTTTCATTACAACAAAGTCCAAAACGATCACGTGACCTTCAAATTAAGAAATAAGATTTTGGTACTTAAATAGTACTCAAATTATGCCGAAAAAATTTGTGGGCTAATAAACACCTAATTTAAGAGTTTTGAACATAATGATATTTTCTAAAAAGGTCACGTGATCTTATTTTTCAAGAAATAAGAATTAATATATGACATATTCCAAACCGTATATCGGTACTATGATTTTTCGAAAAGTACTCAAAATATTTGAAATCGAATAACGGATTCGTGTTCTACACCTACGATTTCATTATAATGCATATCTTTCAATTTTTAAGTTTTAGGGATCCAGAACCAGAACTGATGTACAAATTCAATTCATGACTCATGAGTCATGACGCATTATCTTAAATTATCATCAATAAAAGTTTTTTTTATCTTCTTATTTTTTTATTTCGAGAAAATTTTGATGAAAAATTTAGATTGTTTTTGAACATAGCAGAGGAAAGTATTATCGGTTTAATACTTCAAATTTAAAATTGTCAAATTAAGCCTTAATTTATGAAAATTAATATCGGTTATGACTAAAGTTGACCCAAGGAATCTCATGGTGGCAATTATTTTTGTTCAAAAACATCTAGAACAAAATCTAAAATTTTCAAAATTCGAATATTTTTTAGCTTTAACCCGCATAAAACCGGTATGCTACCATGGTATGAACATTTTTTATTGGTGAATATTACCCGCCTAAAACAATGCATGACATTAAAATTATCAAAAATGTCTTAATCGAATTCTAGAAATTCCAATTATTTTTAAGCAAAAATGTTTAACCTAATTATCGAATTTGACGCTGATTGGTTCAAAAATTTCGATTAGCTGTAAGCAGGTTTTTTGATCAGTGAACTCTCAGTTTTTGATGTTACTTTTGTTCCGATCAGACGCCCTTTTTTCCGAACTTTTCATTTCCGGTTTACTCCAAGTATTACTCTAGAATTTCAGAATATTAATCAAAAATTCCTTCCGACCACATTGACCGCATTATACAGTAACTCTTAATGGAGGTTAATCATTTTTCACTTAAACATCATTAAGTACGGTTTTTTTGAGAACTTAATGATCTTTAAAGCTTAAATCAAGGCTAATCTCCATTAAGTTTTTAGACTTAAATATATTTTTTTTTTCACTATTTAATGGAAAAAAAGTATTTTTTTTGTAATTAAATAAAAAATTATTTCATGAGAAAAAAGTATTTTTTTTCAAAATTAAATAGAAATAATTTTTTTTTGTACGTTATCAAAAATTTTCTATTTTTATTCAATTGAAATGATGCCTTTTCCAAGCTTTCAGACATGGGCACTGGCCGTTTTGGCTTGATTAGCACTTCCTCCTTTACATTTTCAGCGTTCATAAATGTTCCTTTGATTATTGTGTACACTTTCAGGCCGTTACTATATAATGCGCAAAAGCAAATAATGCTTAATGATCTTTATTTATTTGTGTACTTAATGATAATTAAGTCCGCCTTCTGGGGCGACTTAATTAACATTAAGTACACAAAAATAAATAAAGTTCATTAAGCATTATTTTACTTTTGCAATCATTATATTTATTTACCTTAGTCGAAAAAACGGCTTTATTATAAACAATCTTCTAAAAGAAGATAGAGTTTGGAGTCGAAAAACTGGAAAATCAACGTTCAAGTGAGATTCTAGAAAAAAAAGGTCAAAATTTGGAAAAATCCTTCCGATCACGTTTTTGTTCTCATTTATCCACTACTTTGTGTAAAATTTGAGACGCTTTGTATGTGGGGTCTAAAAGAAGATATATTTTTCAAAAACCGTTTAGTGTTTTAGAATAGACTCACCACCTGGTGGTGTGATGTTACAAGGTTCACTTTGAGATGTGTAATCGTTAGACGAAAGATAGATCTACAAACAAGTATCCTCAGATTTTTCACAAGTGCCCTAGAATTGTTGTAAGGCGTGATTGACAGGTACCAAAAAGCGACACCTACCCCCTTAATTCGTATTACTTATGCACTTAATTGTGTGAATCGTGGTGAAAAGACAGATTTTTATATTTTCTTATTAACATGAGATGCTTTTATATTATTTTTCTTCATATTTGTTTCTATACGATTGTAGCAAATTAATTTATTCATATTATTAACAAATAAAAAATATATGTTGATTATGAATCCAAGGTTATACGCTTGATTTAAACAGCATGGTCACGCGTGACCATATGATTCTATGGGTCCAGAAATAGTCTGCAATCTTGGGAGTTAAGAAGGTGGGTGTCGGTTTTTGATACTTTTAATCACGCCTCAGAATAATTAGGGCAGTTATGATAAATCTGAGGATACTTGTTTGTAGATCTAGCCGTTTTCTCACGATTTCATATCACATATTTAAAATTGTGACATCACAGCACCAGGTGCTGAGTATATTCTAGAACACTCAACTGTTTTTTCAAAATCTTCATTATTTTAGACCCCACATACAACGAGTCTGAAAATTTACAAAAAGTACGGGATGAATAACTGAAAAATTATGTTTTGCCCACTTTTTGAATTTTGGTCTTGCGTTTTATAGAATTTCTATAAAAGAAGGCCGATTTTTCGACTTCAAACTCTATCTATCAATAACTGAGGTACAAACATGCCGTTATAATATTTGGATCGGATTTTTATTTTTTATTCTAGAATTCTAGAAAATTTGAGTTTTAGTTAACCAGAAATGAAAAGTTCGTCTGATTGGAACAAAAGTATCATCAACTTGAAGCTTTTTTATGTGACTGTTCATTATACTGCACGATGACAGTATACGCTAGCTAGTTTATTACTCATAATGACTTGGTTTTGGCCAATAAAATGTACAAGAGTTAACTCAAAAAATCTGCTTACGGCTGATCAAGATATCTGTAAAAATATAAAAAAACTTTTTTCATTGTAACTTTATTTTCAACTAAACCCGATGTAATAATTTTTTAAGACGATCTTCACCTAACAAACTTCAGACTTTGGGTGTTATTCGCAAAAAGTAGCTTACAAAATTCGCACATTAAAAAATTTCCTGAATACGAAAATTTTTTTCCATAAAAAATGGTCAAAAATAGCCAAAAATGATTTCCAAAATAATTGTGCCCACTTTTAAAAAAAAAATTTTATATGAATTAACTCTAAATTTTGTACTTCATTCTAATATGTTCATTATCCGTATGAAAAAATAAAATTTAAAAATAATTAACTTTAACAAATTATTGAATTTGTGAAACAGCTGAAAAATCTCGGCAAGATATTTGAATTTATATTTTCCACAAAAATAATTCGGAGAAAGTTTTCCCTAAAATTTGAAATTAATGAAATATCCTGTCGATTTCAGGCCCAGAATACGTCTCCATCGTTGGGAGTCCAAACCAAATTGCATGTTTGGAGTCCAAACTTTGGAGACTTGAAAATTATTTGAGCCCATTAAATGGGCCCATTAATGAGCTTTGGGTGTGAGTAGGTCTAGGCTTTTTCTAAGGCATTTATATGAGCCGAGTAAATTAAGTTAAAACATGAAAAATTCGAATATATTCTCAATAATTTATTTTTCTACAGAGGCATATTTAAAATGCCGACAGCGATTCTATAAATATTCGTCAAATTCGATTATTAGGCTGGAAATTTTCGATTAATAGATATTGAAATTTTTAGAATTCGATTTGGAAATTTTCGAAAATTTTAATTTCATGCATCGTTTTTGACCAGGAAAAATCTTGATATCAATGTGAAAAATCAGGTTTCTTGCAAGTTAAAGCAAAAAAAAATTGCAATTTTTTTTCACAAGATTTCCATGAGATTTTTTGACTGAACTTTAGTGAGAATCAATATAATCGTAATACAATCATTGTATGATAAATTAATTCTCTAAAGAGCTAAAAAAACAACACCCACCCCCTTAACATAAAATATGTATATCGTGAATCACGATTCGCGATCAGGGAGTTTGAGATCAAATTAGTAAATTGATCGAAAATTTTAAATCTCTCAATTAACTTTCAGTAAAACGATGACACCCTTAATTAAATAACAATTTAAACCAACAAATAAACTTACCGGGCGAATATCGAGAACACAGAAGTTATTTATAATTGATAACAATAAATCATTATTTAAATAGTAATTTACAATTATTGATTAAAATAATTGATCATTTATAAATCTTTTAAAATCGTCATTTTATGTGTAGAAAAATACATATTTTCTGATAAGAAAAAGTGAAAAAAACGAATAGTTCCTTAACGGCCTATCAGGGAGATTGCTTCCAAAATTTTGAGATTTATAATACTTTGAATATTTACGTCATGAAAAAATAAGCAAAAAGCGAACATTCATAATTCGCTTGCCTAATAAATTGAGCATCAGTCGTGTTTTTTCTAATTTCATTAGAATGTAAATAAATTTTAAATCCCAATTTAAACCTTTTGCCCGTAAAACGATTATTACTTTGAAATTCCTTAACGAGGTGTCCCTCCAAGCTTTTTGGAATAGATTCACCTTTCTGACCTCCTTATATTTTGTAAAATGCAGCGAACGATCCCGGGCCCCGAGGGTAGTTTCTCTTTGTAGTGTTGATGCCGGCCAAAAAAAGTTTCTGTCATTAATGCCTCTGTTAAAATGTGGCCAAATTTTTTCGTTTTTATCGAATCTAAAGATGAGAAAAAAATCTTTAAAACTGGGACCAAAATTTCAAGATGATTCATGCATGATTCATTGCAATAATAAACCTAATGTATCCGAGAGGAAACTTTAAAAGTTTAACTTTTACTTTCGGGGTTCTTGGAAGTCGTAAATTGGCTAAAAATGAGTTAAAAGGATAATTGGAACAATTTTAGGAGATAAAAACATGATAGTAAACTGAAAAAGCCATTTAATTTAACTGCCTTGTCACACCTTTTTTGATAACCTCAACCTCCCACTTTTTTCAAAATAAAAATAAAATATATTGAGAATCTGCATGCTTTTTTAGAATCTAGATTCTGTACTTTTACAACTTGAAATTTCAGTTTTGTTTAAAATTAAGTCCGAAGATGCGTAACTTACGCAGCGTAACTTACGCAGCGTAAGCGAAACTTTGCAACATAATTAATTATTAATATTGAGTCTCAATAAAATTATTTATCTTATTTAGCCGATGACGCGTCATGATGGTGGAAGGACCTGTTTTGTCACAACTTGCTTCGTTTACACGTCAGATAATATAACCCGGTTTGTGTACTAAAATGTCGTCACTACTTCCGGATTCATACGTAGAACACCCTAGCCTGATTCATTGAAAATTAAGCTAAAATTTTTTCTAGAAATGTGTGGCTCGGCTATAAAAACGACTACAATTAAAAATAGCAGTTTCTGCAAAATGATTCAAGAAACTGATAATATATCCCGTTTGACCTTGAATCATTGCCATAAAATAATATTTTAAAAACCCAGAAACTAAGCGTAAAGTTAAATACATCCGGTATTAATCCTTGTAAGCGCATTTTTGGCCAGTAAAAAGGAATAACCGACAAAATCGGAAAAATGCAGAAAAAAATGTTTGCAATTCATTGACATTTAAACTAAATTCAATTTTTTCAAGAACGTCGATCACCCAGCGATTAATCTTTTCAAACTTAGAAATATTGATAAATCTGCCAAGAGGATCCGTTTTGAAAACCTAGGTGATATAAAAATATTTAAATGGGCGTAAAATGCATGCAAATTGCAAATAGTTTTAAATTTTCATATGTTTATTTGAATTCTAATGGTTATCGCAAACTTTAAGGAGTGAATGTATTTTCTATACATTTTGATAAAACCACACTTTTACAGGTCACTGATTTTATCAGCATGTAATAAAGACATTAAACCACAGTTTTCAAAGTACCTAAACAACATGCGCAGCTGATTTGTCGCATATTTTGTCATCTGTTTATGCAACACTCTAGCGGTATTTATCTTATGGATACCGCGATTTTTACTGAATTATCATCAAACTTTATGATTTTCAACCAATAAAATACAATTCTGGTCAATTATTGTGATATTTCACCTTAGTTACCTTTAGTCACCTTTAGGTACTAAAAAGGCATATCCTTTTCCCAACCTACGTCCATCTTAAAAATGCTTACTATTTGTATAGCGCGTGTTCGAATCCCACTAATTTTGTTTTAGTAATTGTCTTAGTGATTGCCCACCGATCAAATTTGGCGGTCCCAATATCAAGCACCCTTGCCTATACTCAAGAAAATCACTGAGACAACATTAGTGGGATTCGAACACGCGCTATAGAGATAGCAGGCATTTTTAAGATGGACTTAGGTTGGTAAAAGGATATAAAATGTCTCAGCAGGAAGGGAACGAAAATAACAAGATTTATTTTCAAAATTTGAACCACTTAGGCGTTCAGATTAGTCAACTTATTTTTTAGAACAGTTATTGAATTTTAAAATTATCGAAAAATTAAAACTTGCCAGGATCTGAACGCGATGGATTTTCAGTTTGGACTCGCATGAATTTTTCTCTCATTGATCAAACCTTGAAGCTACATACTGCTAAAATTAAAGAATTTATGAATGAAAAATAAATTCAAGTTTAGTTTGGTTCTAAAAATAACTAACTGGGAAACATTCCCTACAGGGAAAAAATTAACTTTAAGGGGGTAGTGTCCGCAAAAAAAGTTGGCCTGAAAATCTGATATAGTACTAAACCACTCACTAAAACGATTGGTGATGGTCTCGTCGCTTTTTCAATCATCGGTTCTCCCACAAGAGGGCGGCAAAGTCGGAAAACGGAGGTTACCATTTTCTCCTTAATTACATATCCGATCAACTTTCATTCATGTGTCAAATTGAGCGGTTCTTAATGAGCAAAAATATTGTGGTGGTTTTTTGTCTTGACTTTATAAAAATACAGTAGATAACCTTAGAAAAGTGGTATTTTGGCCGGTTTAGTACCATTTTATCGAAAAAATTTCATGTCATCAAAAAACCCTTTCAAAATTTTGAAAATCAGATTTTTAGCATTATTTTTTACATGTATTAATTTTTTGATGACATGAATGAAAAATGTAGTCGACAATTATGTTCGCAATTGTATGAAAAATCGAATGAGCATAGTAAAACAAATTCTGATAAGCGGGTTTTCGAATAAATGGTACCAAACCGGCCAAAATACCACTTTTCTAAGGTTATCTACTGTATTTTTATAAAGCAGACAAAAAACACCACAATAATTTTTGCTCATTGAGAATCCGCTCAATTTGACACGATGAATTTTGAAGTTGATCGGATATGTAATTAGGAGAAATGGTACCTCCGTTTTCGACTTTGCCGCCCTCATTGTGGGAGAACCGATGATTGAAAAGCGACGAAACCATCACCAATCGTTTTAGTGAGTGGTTTAGTACTATATCAGATTTTCAGGTCAACTTTTTTTGCGGACACTACCCCCTTAAGCGGTTTTTTGAGAAAATTTTGCACCAGTATATGCAGATTTCAATTTCTCATTTTTCTTTCGAAGAATCGTCCCAAAGTCAAGTTTTGCTCAATATTCCTTATTCACACTTTTGTGAATATCCCGGCCCTACTACTTAAAAACACACTACGTTTCCTAATCAGGACCGGGATATTCACAAAAGTGTGAATAGGGGATATAGAGTTGGTCTGGTTAGAGAGACCCAACTGTATATTTCTTAAATTCAAATTCATAAAAAAAATCATATGATTGTGGTGAATTAATGACAAAGAAGGATACTAGCAGAATAAAGCAAAAATCCGAATTACTTTCGAAATTATTCTGGCTATAAAGAATATAACCTCAAAATAATTTGAGGGGCAATTCCAAACTTATCACAACGCGTCAAACATATCACCAAATAATTTCCCGTAGTCGACTTTCTTATAACATTATAAGCCACCATGGGTCAATTATTCGCACGAGAGGCACGTGTTCATTATTGACCCATGTACCATGGTTGCTTATCTCTTGTTCACACTTTTGATAATCTTAGTCGATGACCAATCAGTTTGGCAATTTAGCTTAATTTGGCTTGGCAGAATATTTCATCGACCTAGATTATCAAAAGTGTGAACAAGGGTTATACAGTATAACTTATACTGTATAACTTATACAGTATAACTAAAAATATCATTAGAAAGTCAACAACGGGAAATATTTTGGTTTTATTGTCGAAGCAATGAGGTTCCAAATTTACCTTGAAATTATTTTGAGGTTATCTACTGTATTGACCAAAAATTGAAAAACCAGTCCGGATTTATTTTTAGAGGTTATTTTTAGGTCTTTAGAAATCTGTTGATTTTAGTTTATCATAATAAAATGGCTTTAACAATTATTTTCAGCTGTTTCTCTCAATTTGTTCTTCTGAGGAAGTCAGTTCTCAAATAATCACGAATAATACGGTATAACTTATGGTCACCTCCGTGGAATACCTAACTGAAACCAGATGAATGCACAGTGGGTAATAAATTACAAAACGACATATCTCTTTTAAACATGTACAGCCCCTGGCGAGCGATAAACATATTGTAGCCCGGTTAACATGTTACAGCCCGTGGCGGGACTCGGGAGGCTTCCATTTTACGCCAAAAACAACAAAAAATTGATCATTTTGAAAATTAAATCCCAAAATAGATTTAAAGATTCCTTGTAAAGGTAATGTAACTCTGGAATGTAACAATTGTGTATATCCATCATGATGCCCGAGTAACTTAAATCTGTCATTTACCTTTTAAAAGAATATGGAATAAGATATTTAACTCGTAGACTCTACAGGGTGTAAGGTTTTTCCCTCCTTTTTTCCAAACTGGTTACACTTGATTTTCGCCGTTTTGATTGGTTGAATCTGAGAAAACTCTTCTGACAACCAATCAAAACGGCGGAAAGCAAGTGTAACCAGTTTGGAAAAAAGAAGGTAAAAACCTTACACCCTGTATTTCCGGCGAGTAGTGACCATTTTACGTTTTTTCTTTATTATTTAACTTAAAGTCTAGAACATTTTTATTTTAGTCGAGTCTACGATTTAACTCGTAGACTTTAGACATGAATCTGTACCCAGACTATATTTTTGGCGACGCGTCGCCATACTTATAAATCGAGCCATATCCCTTTAACACCTTTTGCTTAATCTGAGAGATGTGGGCTGAAAAGCGGCCTCATGATTGGCTAGGAGGGGTCTTAGGAGGTTAGATGGCCTCTCATACCACACTCCAGATTAAGCAAAAGGTGTTCAAGGGAATAGCAAAATTTCATTATCAACATACATTTTCAATAGCTTAAAAAAATATTCAGCCAATTTGCTATACAATTAAAAAAACTAAAAAAATTTAAAGAATTTAAAGGCATTTAATGAGGATAAGAAAACGTCGTAAACTGCGATAATGGTGTAATGGCTGACCGCGTCGCCATAAATCGAGTCTACGAGTTAAGTTACTCGGGCATCATGATTGATATATTGTAATTGTACATTGTAGTTGTCAAATTAATTTATGATGTGCTATTCAGAATAGTTTTTTCGACTTTTTGCGGCTCTTTCGTACATCAAATTAAAACTCAGACCATGAGAAAATCAATGGTAAAAACGAAAATTACTTATCTCCTCTAAAAATATTCTTGAAATTGTACTTTTCTAGAGAAAAAATAATTCCTAGCAATTGAAGGCAATTCGGAGGGTCCCAATTATGACTTCTATACAAAATCGGTTCGAGTCGATACTATCAGGGTGGTATTTGAATCACTTAGTTCGTTGTCATAAATTAAATATTTTTAAGATACATGAAGTGAATTCATTGAATATATTCATCATCATAAATAACCGTTATTTTTCCACGCGTATATAATTGTTTATGATATTAAACGTCACCGTTAATGAAATCTAGTTTTTAGCGATTAAAAAGTTTAATTTTTACAACGTTTCGAATATATTTTTATTCATCTTCAGGTTTAAATGAAAAGCAGAAGAAAATTTGAAGAAAAGTTGACACAAAAATTAATTTGGTATTATTTAAAAAGGGCTAATAATAATCAGATAATAATCAGATTAATAAAATCGTCCTCATACTGATCGCAAATAGTTAATGAAATGAATGAAGGTATAAAGATCCTGGAACTCATTATGTACTCTAGGGTCACCAAAAAAATTTACTAAAATATTGTATAGTGCTGCTTTTGTAGATATTTAACTCATGGCTATGTAAAAATTGATTAGAAAGTCGAATATCTCTCAAGAGATTCCCTTTAACACCTTTTGATTAATCTGTGAGATGTGGGCTGAAAAGCGGCCTCATTTCTGGCTAGAAGGGGTCTTAGGAGTGTTAGGATTGGCTCCCTCAGCTCACATCTCACAAATTAATCAAAAGGTGATAAAGGGATATAACAAATCTTTTAGTGATAGTGGATAGTTTGAAAATTATGCACAGCAATTTTGAGCACATAGCAGTTTAAACTCAATCTTTTTATTATAATCCTATAAAATGACGATTTTGACTCATCTCATCTTAAGGGGGTAGCAGCGATGTGAGAGATTGGTACATTTTTTCGGAGTGATTTTTGAAAAAAAAAATGTGAAAAATTTGTATTTTATTTTTTATCTATAATGAAAGTGTTCATACTTGCAAAAATATCAAAAACCACTTTTCATTACAACTCCATTTCCAACTTGACCCGATGTGGGATTTTTTTTTAAAAGCGATATTTTACAAAACTTCAGACATTTTCGGGTTTAATGCACTAATTAGTGGGAGAATCATTATCCACATGCAAAAATTTTCTTAAATATGAAAGTTTTTTTTTCCATGAAAAATAGAGAGAAAAACAGCTTTTTTAGGAAAAAAAATGACCTTCAATTGAGTTTAAATATAAAAAATGTCCTGACTTTTAAAAGTTAAGTAGCCTATTACACCCGCAATTTCATTACAGATTTTTTTAAAAATAATAAAAATTTATATAAATTGCGTGCCAAATGGCACAAACCGGTTCAACAAGCAATGTTGTAAATTTCATCAGAAGTTCAGAAAACGATATTCACTTGACCCTTGCATCGGTTGAAATAAGGAAACCAAATAGATACCATAAAATTTCACAAGTGATTCGGTCTGATTTTTTACAGAGATTTCCAAAAAACTACTAATTAAAATTTTGGACTTGACTTGCGGAAAAATTTTCATAATATTTCTAAAGAGTCGACAACAAAATGACAAAAAAACATTTCATGATTTTTCAAACAGCAGTCAGAAAATATGTAAACATGCATGAAAAAAGTTAAAGTGGCTTATTTTTTTTGTTTTTATTCACAAATTTCATAAAATTAATCAGAAAAAAATTTTTGAACGAAAAATGCTTAAAACTTCATAATGCTTTGAATTTTTCGAAAATTTTTACGAATTATAAAATAAAAGTTTTGAACTTCAAATCGTTCCTTAAATAGATACAAAATGATTTTAATGAGCTGATACACATTTATTGTGGTTTCAGCTAACGATAATAAGCACAAAAAATAAACCAACTAATTATTTTCGTGAATAAATTGACGCCAGTCTGCCACATCGCTGCTACCTCCTTAAATCCCGGAAGAGGGGCTTTTTTTAGCAAATCAAGCCAAAATTTAAGCTTGATTTACTAAAAACTCTTCCGGAAATATATTACTGAAAATAGTTCTCGCAGTTCTAATTTTTAATAGTTGAACTTTTCGGTTATGACCAAACCTAACAAATTCTTTTTGTGAATTTTTCTTCGATCAGAAATTGATAATTTGCTTTCCTAAGCAAATCACTTTCTTAAAAAATTCTATAAATACCTCATTTCTTTAAAGCATTGAAGTTTCTAAATTCTTTAAATAAAAAGTTTTAAAAATTATGCCGTTCTGAGCACCTCCAAATATTAAAAATAAATTCGAGGCTGAAAATAATTTCGGAAATCCATACAATTTGCTATCGTGGCTTTACGAAAATCGAAGAGAAATAATACCCAAATTAGATGACGGAATTTTCAGACACCTCGCTCACATTCCATGTTTTTCATTTTAAAAACACCTTCAAGTTTATTTTTCATTCACTTGTTTTAAAGTGTGAATAATCTGTAATATGTCTATAACATACTTTTTGTATTTATATAAAATATATAATAAAAATATATAATTTAAATTCACATCCAAGCAACTTCAATCATAAATATATAATCTTTATCCACATGTATGAAATTGGGATCTCTAAGCCATGCGATTTGCGTTCGCGTTTAACCAATGAGAGTACCGAAAATAACGTTGACAAATGAGAGCTTTGAAAATAAGTTCAAACGCTATTTTACTCGAGATCCTTAAATTAGATATCATATCCCTTTAACACCTTTTGCTTAATTTGAGAGATTTGGGCTAAAAATCGGCCTCATGAGTGGCTAGGAGGGGTCTTAGGAGTGTTAGGATTGGCTCCCTCAACCCACATCTCTCAGATTAAGCAAAAGGTGTTAAAGGGATATAGGGTACTTGCTGGAGCTTGTATGCCACTATTTCAGATAAAATTTTTATATAATTCGGCTTTTGAAAACGATTTATCCGATTAAGTTCTTAGATGACTCAAACTGACCACAAATATTTCGAGAAAAATTAATTAAAAAAAGCAGACCATTGTTTCCAATTTTCAATAAAAATTAATAATTATATAATTCCAGTAATCTCAGAAAAAATCAAAAATGATCCAATTCGGATCATTTTATTTTTTTATTCACTAGATATTTGTGCTCAGTTTGAGCTAGTAAAATTCCTATCAAGTACCGTAATAGATATAGCTGGATGTGAGATTTAAAACTTATAATTTATGTCTAATTTTTAAAAGTTTAAGCCACTGATAATACAAACGTAAGCTTAGATTTTAAAAAAAATATACGACTCAATTTAATGATCACCTAAGTTTATAGCTATTCATTTTATTGAGTTTAATAACCACCGTGAATCATTTTACAAACACATACGATCTAACTATACGTGTTTATTTATGCATTTGTTTATAGTGAAACTATTAGTTGATAAGCTTTCGATTTATTACAATCATTGTCAAATCTGATTTTTTAGAAGTAAGAATATTTTAACACAAAAGTAATTCGTAATAGTAGGCTTCGTAATTAAAAGCCTACTATTCTACTTGTTCAAAAAGATGATTAATCTCACTTAATAATCTCATTTCTAAAAAATAGGATTTGAAAATTATTGTAATAAATCGAAAACTCATAAATTATTAGTTTCACTGTAAAAAAAATTATTTAAATATATCTCGAAAAACTAACCACAATTAAACTATTTAATGCCAAAAAGTTAGTTTGGGGAGGCGCAATTTTCCCAAACTAACTATTTGAAATAAATAGTAGGTTTGTAGTCGGCTTGAATACTATCCAATTTAAATTTCATAATTTTCAATATTTTTGAACTAAATTACTGATGAACCTTATATATCCCTTTATTGCCCTCTCCGACAGATTTGGTCCTCAAAAACACGGAGAGTGAGAAAACCATGCGTCATTTGAAAACAAGTCATCCGATTAGGTTTTAGATAGCTCAAACTGTGCAAAAATATCTAATAAATAATACAAAAAAAAAGTTGGGTCCAAATCAGACCATTGTTTTATTTTTTTCTCAGACATTTGTTTTCTATTTTTTTAACAAAAACTAATAATTAAACAATTTCGGTAATCTTAAAAAAATTAAATCATTGGTCCGGTTTTTTAATGTTTATATTAGATGAATTGTGCTCAGGTATTGAGTTATCTAGACTATGATGACTCGTTTTGAAAGCGTCTTTTTCTTACCCGCCGTGTTTTTGAGGGACCAAATCTGTCGGAGAGGGCAATAAAGGGATATCAAATAAAAATCAGCTACAGTCAAACACCTCTAACTAAAACACTAACCGACCTAAAAAAGCGTTCCAGTTAGAGGGAAGTGTTCTTAATGAGTGCGAATAGAGAAAAAAATGTTTTTGAAAATATTCCTGCTTTCAATGAGAAGTAAGTGATCAAAGCCCAATCTTTGCTGCTCAGTATTGCCCCATTTAAATAAAAAATTTTAAATCTGATTGATTACCTCGCTAGGTTGGGCTATCTTTACAAAAATGAGATAATTCACGGCTTTTTATGAAATGTAGTTTATCCGTAATGAGGGCTCAAAGTCGCCCCACTTAAGTGGTGCAGGAGCCTCTGCCGAATAAAAAATTTTGGAGCTTCCAAGGGTTAAATATATCATAAATATGTGAGTGCGATATTACAATCAACTTTTCATTGTTTTATACTTTTTGCAGTAAGAAAACTTATATTTCATACTCATTTTGTCGACAAAAACAATTCCCTGATAGAAAAGTTTTCAAAATAAATCAGAGCTATTTTAAAGATTATACTATTTTATTACCGCAACTTGCCGATTATACGATCCTCAAGAGTTTGAATAATACAGTTTTTTCAAATGATACAATATTAAGATCTTCTTTGTTCTTAAAGTGATTTACAGTGGTTATTAAATTCATTAACCCCCTCACACCCAAAACCATTGAAATTCCCCTCACACCCAAAACGCCATTCGGGGACTCGACTTTGAGCGGTTATTGCGGAGAAAATAAATGCGATAGAATATTCATTATTTTTATTGACCCGAGATCAAGGATAGATTAAAATTGGAGGCTAATTGGAGGATAATTTTCTAAAATTTTATTTCTGTTTGCTCGATAAATGCAAGAGAAAATAGAGGTTTAGTTTCAGGTACTTCATCGGAAAACCATACATTTTTCAAAATCACATATGAATTACGTAAAAGATTAAGTAGAACACTGGCTATTCAAATATGATCTTGAATTTTGAATAGCTCATCTCAATCGTCTGAAAAACAAGTTTTCGTATCTCTTCGAGCCAAAATGCACGCACTAAAATCAGAAACAGATTGAATACAAATAGTTTTTGACTTGAACTTTGAAGGCTCATCACGGTCAATTGGAGAATAATAAAAAAAATTTCAAAATTCAATTATCTTCTACAACATGATAACTCCTTTATTCCTGTGCCAAAAAAATACATTTCGTAAATTGTAAGCAACCTATTTTTGAGGATACAAATAAATTTATTAGATCAAAATGTTCAGCCACTAAAGAAAGGACAAACTAAGTATTGGGGTCAGCTGTGGGGTTGATTACTCGGCATGATATCAAGCTTGTGCTCTTTGGTCGCTTTGCATCGAATTCTAACAAAAATCAAACTGATTTATTTCAAAAATAATTATCGCGCAATTAATTGTTTTTTTTTTTTGAGTTTATAGAAAATCACTTAACCCTTGTGAGCACAGAGCCACAATTGTGGCTCCAGCATACCTAAAATCATCGAAAAAGACAAAAAACTGGATCGAGGAATCTTTTGTTTCAAATACATTATAAAAGAATTTAGATTCGTTTCAAGAAAAAAATTGAATTTTTCTTCGAATGTTTGTTCCGGCATCACGGGGAGTTGATTTATCAGGATTTTTCGCCTATGTTTCACTTCCGTAAAAATTATTTCGGAATTGACATACAAATCAAATGTGAGATTAGCCCGTTTAGGAAAGTGTTTTGTGCATGCATAACAGTTGAAATAAAAAATTTTATTGGTATCTAGGGGCAGACATTTTTCTTTAGGAAGTGAAATATCTAAATTTTCAACTTCAAGTAACCCATGAAAAATTTAGTTATCATAAAAGTGATTTTAACCAATCAAACATTGTCCACAGTTGTACTTCATTACCATTATTTACTCGAAAATAATAGAAAAAAGGCATTATCTGCTTTTATAGGGAAAAATAAACATTTTTCATCAAAAATCATGATTTTTCAATCAAAATTTTGACTTATTATAAATTACTTTTGATTTATGAGATATAAATCAAAGCGGACAAAACTATGACGTAGGCCAGATTCTCGTGCATTGTTTTCGACAGAGATAAAAATTGTCGAGACAACTGTAACCGTGTATCACGTGATATAGTCACCTTGCTTTTCTCACTATTTTTCTAGAACTCAAAATTAAAATTCTAGAATATGAAATGTCGAATGCAAAAATATGACTTTTCAACTTCCTTATGCAGACAAAATTAAAATTCCAACTGCCTTAAGCTTTCTGTGAACAACATTCAAAGTAGAGCCACAATTGTGGCTCTGGTGCCTTGGCGGAACTTTTTTTATATGCTCACAAGGGTTAATCGCTCTTTTTACACACTTTTTCAAGTAAAGTTTCTGAGAAGCCTGGCTTCAGAAATAATTATTTTTTATTCTACGTAGTACAACTCTTAAGGAGTTGCCAGTACTATTCAGAGCATCTGATACCTCAACCTACGCTCAGAAAATGGTTTTTAGTGGGCGTCCTTAAAAGCACTAAAAATCCTACTCTCATTCATTCCTCATTTCATTTTTTCTTGTTATTTGCAATTTAACTTCCAAATATGAATGCGTATCTCCGAGCGGTAGGAAATTTCGAAAATTTTGCCCCTAGTGGTCAAAACAGCGTATTCGGGAGCCTCACGCAAAAGCCCACTCCTTCTTGAAAATATATATATAATGTTTAATTTGTACATGAACTTCACTGCAAAGCCTGGATTAAGGTCCGAACGGTAGCTTTTTTCCAATTTTCCTCTCCAAAATCTCAGGAACAACTTTCGAATTTCTAGTTTTTGGTCAAATTCTGAACTATAAATTTTCTAAAACCTACTTTTTTTGAAAAAAATTCAAAATTCAGAAAAAATCCTGGTAGTTAAAAAACTCAGTGACATATTCTCTACAAAATAGGGCAATTCAGAAAGAAATCTCAATTATCGTCACCCTTAATTTAACCTTTAATTTCAACCCCCGAAAAACCGACTTTTCTTTAAAAAAATCGCAAAACCAAAAAAAATCTTATAAGTTAAAAAACTTGGCAGAAAATTCTCTACAATATTGATGTATTAGAAAGTATTATACGTGAAGCTGAGATATTGTCGCCCACATCCATAAGAAAAAATAAAATTCTCAATAAAGACCAGAGAAAAAAAATAATAGTCAGAATTTTGATATTATCTGTCGTATTTACGCTAGAATTTTTCTACGATAATCAGGCGAAAATCCTAAAAAATATCTTTTGAACTGCTAGTCGTATCAAATTTTTAAAACCATCACTAGAAAAAGAATTGCGAACTTTATGGCACATTTGAATTGAAAGTCTGTGGAGTTATTATTTCTATCTCGTTTTAGGATTTGAAAAAACTTGCGTCCCCGAATGGTGTTTGGGTGTGAGGGGGTTAATAAGGTGAAAAGCCATCACCTAAAGTGGTCATTGGGGTGGGAGTCGCAAATGAGGAAGGAAACTGAAAAGTTCTTGAATTTTGCTGAAAGTATCAGCATATATTATGTTGAAGACTTTCCTTATACCCGATTTTGTGTGGTATTTACCAGAGTTGTAGCTTAACCAAGAAAGTGGCTTTTTTGACTTCAAAAATAAAGTGATTTTTTTATTTAATTCGTATAACAGGAAAGACAAAAATTTTAGGTTCTGTAATTATAGACTGAGCTATTTTCTCATAAATGTAAGCATCATTGGTATATCTCATTCGGTGAGTCAAGTTCATAGACTCAATAGTCTTATTCGGGTGTTATAGAATGCCCTCAATTGGGTATTTGAAAATTGTTATTTTGTGAGAGCAAGGACGTTAAAGATTGTTAGATAGGTTTTTTTTAAATAAAAAAATACGATTTCCGGTCTCATGCGTTTGCTTACTAAAGAAAATTTCGACTAAATTTTTTTTTGACTTCTGTTTAATGAAAACAATAATCTAGATATGGAAATTAACTAGAGAGAGCCAACTAGTTTAACTGCAGGTGGTCGGCAGATTTTTTGAAATCGTATTGCTCTGCTCTGCTCCATGCTCTTCAGCACTCATTTTTTTTTCGGTTCTGCATTTCTTGCTACTTGCTCTCCTACTGCTCTCGCACCATTTTTGAATGGTATATGCTCTGACAATCATGCTCTGCTCTAAACCAAAATTAAATTATGGACTGCTCTGCTTTGCTCATGCTCTAAAGCCAAAAAAATCTGTTTGCGCTCTGCTTAGCTCTGCCATTCTAATAATTTTATTTTTTATGCTTCCTGGCTTGCTTCAAATTTTTTTAAGAAGGTAAATAGGCACAAATAATCTGAAGGGGTCGGAGGGGGTTTCAGGTACAAATTAAGGGTATGAGGGGTAAATAATATTAATAAGGTTTTTGGGTATCGAACCAACCAAAGAATGGTAGTAATATTCAAGATGAGGTTTGGTCGTTGCAATTATACTTAAGAGGTAATCCAACTAATTGACCGATAGGATGAGGTATTAGGGGGATGACAGGGATTGTATTATTAACAAGGATTTTACGGTATTAAGGGGTTTAACGAATTAAGGTGTAGTTATCGAGTAGGAATAATTCTGTAGCCCATTTTGACGAGATTTTGCCTAAAAACGGAATCCCTGCAGAGTCGAGCCTCGATTTTAGCGAGCATCTATACTAAAAAACATCTACATTTTGTTGCATTAAATGAGCCCTTAATCGGCCGAAGCGATAAGGGAGAATTTTATATTTTAAATTTAATTTTGTTGAAAATATGAGCCCACAAATCGCCGAAGGCCGATAAAGGAGAAATTATATTTCTTTTATATGATTTGTTGAAAAATAAGACCAAAACGCTCGAGATGCCAGATAAAGTTGGACGATATATATTTGAAATCTTCATTTTGTTAAAAGATGTGACCATAATGCCGCGTCGCTATGACGATATAAGGGAATGTATATATGAAATTTACATTTGGTTTGAAAAATAAGCCCACAAATCGGCCGTAATCTCAGATAAGGAAAATTATAGTTAAATTTAATTTTGTGAAAAATAGCCCCAAAATCGGCCGGAAGGCCTATATCTAAGAGGGAAATTAATTTAGGTTCTATTTTGTTGAAAAAAATGAGATCCAATATCAACCGCAAGGCCGAATGAAAGGAGATGCGATGATTATATTTTAAATTTAATTTTGTCGTGAAATTGAGACATAATCGGGCGGAAGCCGATAAGGAGAACAATTATATTTAAATTTAATTTGTTGAAACAATGAGCCCAGATCGACCGAAGGCGCTAAAGGAGAGAAAAAAGTCCCGGCTCTCTG
>SCLH01002118.1:0-19214 GCA_004367855.1 Oikopleura vanhoeffeni
CAGAGAGAGATGGAATCGTTCCTATTCCAAAGTACTTTTCAATAAAATTACGAATTTTTCATATTTAATAATTCTATTTCGCCACATGGACCATGTGACATGGAGGTCTTAAAAACTTTTTAAATAGTCATATTCTTCTTAGTACAAAACGAAAGTGCTTTATTAAAAAGACGCAAAATGATATCCTCGGAAATTCAACTGTGGGGAACCTTAGATGAGAACAATGGACAGAATACAACAGAAACCGTTCTCGAACATATATAAAAAGACGCTCAGCGAAGATAATATCAAAGACTTAAAAATATATTCTTATGCGCAACAAACTACGAGAATAACAGCTTTCAACTTTCGAGCAATAACAATAATTATTTTATAATCTTGTACCGTCTGAAATGTGATAATAAATTAACAACAAGTCATTATTATTTTTTCCGAAAAAAGGTCCATATGATTTTTTGGAAAAATAGTCATAAAAATTTTTTTTGAAAAAAAAGGTCAATATAAATTTTTGAAAAAATAGGTCATTAAAATTTTTGAAAAAAAAGGTCATTTTAATTTTTTGAAAAAAAAAAGGTCATTATAATTTTTTGAAAAGAAAGTATTATAAAATTTTTTGAAAAAGGTCATTATAATTCTTTTTGAAAAAAAATAGGTCCTTATAACGTTTTTTGGAAAAAAGGTCATTATAAATTTTTGAAAAAAAAGGTCCATTTTAAATTTTTTGAAAATAAGGTCATTATAAATTTTTGAAAAAAAAGGTCATTTTAATTTTTTGAAAAAAAGGCATTATAATTTTTTGAAAAAAAGGCTCATTATAAATTTTTGTGAAAAAAGGTCATTGTTGCGCGAAGGTACCAGGGTAGATCTCTGTCGTTTACAAAAAGAACATTCTGTCGGGTTATCTATTAGGCAAAGGGTTGAATGAGCCCGCAGAATGTCTTCTTTTGATCGATTATGGCAGAATCTACCCTCGGGGTACATTTCACATTATGCATATTGTCACAGAGATCTGTCATATGAGATTGATGTATATATAGGCCTATAAAAGGACATTTTGCAGCATAACGCTTACGGAATATGATGGATTCCAAAATTCCATTAAATTGGGATCAAAGGCACACAAATGTATCAGCTCCCGCATGGGGCCGTCCGGGAGCAAAGAAGTATATTATAAAAAAAATTTTACAGTAATTTTATTAAACTTTGTGTTCGAAAAATTTTTTTCAAAAAGTTTGTGCAGGTTTTTTAGATAAGAATAAAAAACACAAAAATAAATTTTTTGTCAAAAATTTTTCTGAGTATTTTTTTTCAGATTTTTTGGTAGAAAATTTTTTTTTGCGGCTCTTTACAATAAAAGTAAAAAATCACAAAAATAATTTCCTTCAAAATGTACGAAAATTCTTTTTTCACAATATTTTCAAAAATTTTTTTTTTTCCAAAAATTTCTTATTTCAAAAAGTATGGCAAATTTGTTTGGTGACGAACGGCTCTACTTCTGAAAAATAGGTAAATTGGAGTTTTATATGCTAAAAATCGAAGTTAGTGCTCTAAAAATCGGCGTTTTTAAAAGTCCATTTTGACCAACTAGATGGCCAAAAACTTTTTTTTTGTGGCCGCGAATCGTTTTTTTTTCAGAGTCAAACAACCCCGTTGAGGTCAAGAAATTTGTATCAACTACTGTTAGTTCTCTCGTTAGTTTTACCGCGTGCGCATCCCTACTCATAGGGCGAGATAAGCGCGCTTTTAAGGGGTGGGGTTTAGGCAAATTTGAGCCTCTTCGAGGCCCATTTCCCGCCAAACTAGACAAAGTGATATTTCAAAAACATTTGTAACTAACAGAACCAACCTTGCGTTAATTGTTGAACTTTAACGTAAGTACTGATCTGAAAATCCACCTACGACCCGACACCTACGCTTTCAAAAAAGCTTCTTAAAAAACACGCCAAGTTCGTCTTTCCTCCTCAATTTTCACTAGTTTTTATTTTTTTGGGTCAGCCTCCCCAGAAGCCTTACAAATAATGCAAAAGCGCTTTTGTTTTAAAATTTTGCTTTCAGCGGACAAAAAACGCGAATTTTTTGCTATCTCCTCCACCAGTTTGAGAGGATACAGTTTCGACTCATACTGCATCTGAAAGCACAAGACTTGTTTGACAATGAACTAGAGAGTTTTTTTAAATTTGATTCGGCGTCTCTTGGAGGCCATGTCAACTTTCATTTTGAGCCTAATTTTTGACAAAATTTAGAAACCAGAAAAGGGGGTGGTCGTCGCAAAATGAGGCTCTAGAAACAAATTTTCCAAATTTTATTTTTAAACCTTTTTTATGAAATATGAAAATACAAGCATTATGGGTACTCGTTTTATTTTTGATACATGGCTAGGAAAGCACTTTTTGCTGAGTTCAAAAATATTTCGGTCATGAAAAAAGTTGAAATTTCTTGTTTTTTGGAAATTTAAAACACGATTTACAGAAACGAGTCAGAAAATTTTTAGACCAAACTCAACTTGGTGTTTTGCACGGACTCTTTCAGGTGCACATTTATCTGGGTTTCAAATGTGTGACTTTTAAAATCTATGGGAGGAGATACATTTTGATTGAGACACTCTAAGCAAGGTCAAAATACAGTTCTGGTGATACTGAGAAGTAATCAAGAATTTTCAAAAAAACTCAACTTGGTGTTTTGCTCACGTTTTGTTCGGTTATTTGAGTTCATAAAATCATTGTTGTACCCCTAAAAACTCAGGAAGGAGATACATTTTGAAAAAAATAATTCCGTTATTTTGTAAGCACGGTTCTGATTGGACGAGCCATCCGTCACTTTTGATTTATTTTAGGATGCAAGATTTTTGTTCAAATATATCAGAGCGAGGGTAATGTTTGGTCCGGACGACTTGTACTTTTGCTACAATTGGTCATTGAAACCTCGTTTTTTGCCTTAAAATGCGACGAACCTACTGGTCGCTGGTTTTAATGAGGCATTTTCGGCTTTGAAAATGGTCCAAATTGATTTGGGATGATAACCAAGTGTATACCGACCCCAATTATCAAAAAAAAAATTTCGTAATTTTTGTGTTTTTTCGATTTTTTTCTAAGTATTTTTTTCAAAGTGAAGTTCAAAAATAACGTTTGCTTCAATTAAACCACTAAAACTTGAAAATTTCACCTTGCGTAAGCCAACTTTCTGATCAGTGTTTTCGTGCTTTCTTTTGATACTACTTTCGAAAAAATCGAAGCACATTTTTTTTCGGAAATTTTTTCACGTGACCTTCAAAAATTTATATTTGAGTTTGGGGTCGAATTTGAAAAAAGCGCTTTTAGAAGGAGCTTCTATTTGTTCTGTGCTAGTGTTTGCTCGAATTCGAGTGGATTCCAAAATATAATCTAGAGGAGAATAGATTTTGGTGAAAAAAATGCTAAAAATCGGTAGTTTTTCTGCAATTTTCTAGAAAACTGAAGTGATTTTTGAAAAAAAAAACGCTTCTAGAGGACCTAAGTTTATAAGTCATACGGATATGTTTATAATTTGAGCTGCTTCTAAAATAACCCCTGGGAGGAGATAGATTTTGAAATTTGGTCGAGGACACCTTGTACTGGTAACGGTATCTCAGAGTGTATCGGAACAAAAAGTCATTGACCATGGTTTGACAGATTAAGGGTAGATCTACAACATGGCTAATCTTAATTTGTCCCAAGTTTCTCGTTAGGCTATTTCCTGTCTCATGCCCGGAAAAGTCAATTCCAGCGACCAGTACCCCCTTAAGGGGACTACTTTTAAGGGAGTGGTTGTCGCTGATTTGCCTGTTTTTAGATGCGGTTTCTGGCTAAACTAGCAAAGGTGAAATTCCAAAAACTTTTTAAACGTAAAGAACAACTCTTCGCAATCATTTCTAGAATTTCAGTAATCTGATAATATCCAACCTACGCACTCACATGAACGTATAGTAAACCTTACCAAAAAACACTAAAACGCTAAATATATCCAAATTTGCTCAAATTTTCAGAGAACTTGTAACAATAGCATATCTTAATTAAAGCACAAAGTTCTTTGAAATTCGATGTCTGAACACTCTAGAACGCGCAAATAATCGACGTTTTTTGGAAGTCTCAGACTTTGAAATCTATCTCCTCCGAGAATTTATTTTCAAAATGGCTCAAATTTTTACGACGTATTCTTGAAAGCATTTAGGCAATTAAAGCACAAGATCAACTCAATTTGTTAATTATAATCCGAAATATGATTTTTTTGGTCATTTTCGAAAAAGATTCCGAAAAAAAAAGTGCTTCGATTTTTTCGAAAGTAGGCTCAAAAGAAAGCCAGTAAAACACTGATGAGAAAAGTTGGCTTACGTCAAGGCGATTTTTTTGAAGTTTTAGTGGTCAATTCGAGCAAAACGTTATTTTTTAACTTCATCTTTAAAAAATACTTAAAAAAATGCGAAAATTTCGAAAAAAATTTTGATGATTGGTTCTTAGTACACTTAATTATCACCCCGTATCAATTTGGAGCATTTTTAAGGCCTTATTAAATCAGAGTCGTCAACCCCTTAAGGGTCAGGAACTGTATAAGTATAGTTTTGTAGATTATCATCTGGTTCCAGTGCTGTTTTAACTGCATAAAACAAAAAATTGCATCCAACTCATGCATTTCCGGTCTGATGAGCAATTTCTGAAACTCACCATAATTCTTGAAATTAAAAATAAGGGGAATTCCGGGGGTCTTTCACCATATTCCACCGGCCGAAATTATACTTCCCAAAAATATTTTTGGTCTCATTGTTTTAAAACACAGCAAAGCAGGTGGGGGTTAATAACCAAATAAATTTTTTTTGTCAATTTTTAAAAAAAAAATCCGTCTTTTCTTTAAATTCAAGAAAAAATTCTGTTATATATTTTTATAGGAATTTTCATGTTAAATTGAGCTTTATTTTTAGACATTTTTAAAATCAGTTCAGTCATGGCCTACCTATTTAGAAAAAATTTTATTAGATTTTTGTAAAATTTGTTCGTAATTATTTTTTAAGGTATAAAATACGAACTTTTGCAACAAGAAAATAACAACTTACTTCGAAAAAATGCAGACCTTGAAGACCGAATCAACAACATCGACGCAAAATTCGCCAAGAAAATCCGTGACCTTGAAAACGAAAACCAAAAAACGGTAAGATTTTTCTACTTTCTAACGGATCGATACATCCGCATGACTAATTTATGAAACCATATATATATTTCGTCTATAGACCGATATTAAGGTCAGCGAGCTAGAAGTGCAAATAAGTGACCTTGAAGAGCACGTGACCTGCCTAGATGCTGACCTCAATATGAAAACCAAGCAATGTCGAGAAATTCAGGAAGATGTTGAGAGAATGACTCATCAGTTACGGGTACGATATTTTAACAAAAATAAACGCAATGGGACGCCAAAATGTAGCTGTTGTACTTTTTAATTAAGTGGTAAATCATTTTTTCAAGTGTATTTTTTTTCAATTTTTAATTGTAGATAATGCAACAATTATTTGCATTTTTTTGAAAAAAATCGCTTTATGAAGACTTCCCTTTATTTTTATGCTGCCAGAAAAGTAAAAAAAAATGGAGACTCCATTTTTTCTCATTCAAATTTCTTGCAAATTTATTCTGCAGTCAGCTATATTTTTTATACAATTCTTACCCCATATCAGTTATCAGAACAAGAAAGATATTCCTTGCCACAATCTCCAGCTGAGGTAAGGCCTCAAAATTGCACAGTTTTAGTTAATCGCTTATCGTTTGAATTGACAGGTTTCTGTTGTCAACTCAAATGAGGTGATTTATTTTTAAAGTAGCTTTTTAATGGCACTCACCCCCTGGAAACGTAACGGTAAGAGATACCGTGAAACTTTCTTTTTGCATTCAATAGCCTTCGAAATTTCAGCCGTAATTTTATTTCTCCGATTTTCAAGCATTTCCGAATGACCGGTGATCGGCAAAACACCTATAAATTGCAGTGAAACCTAGGGGCGCGCCATGGCGTCAAAAAATCGCAGACAATTGTTTTCATAAAAATATCAGGTTTTTATTGATATTTATTATCGTTGGGTTTCCTGGAGGGTTCATTAAAAACAGTTACCTAATCAATTTTATCTTAAAGTTCTAGACTTTTTCCTACATTTTCCCTGCATGGAACGGTGGCATTTATATGAGAATAAAATGCCATAGTTGTAAATTACAACATTTACATTATTTTGATAAAAGTTGGATATGATCATCATATAAAAATCATCATCATATCACGATGAAGGCTGATATCAGAAGTAAATTTTAAATTTAACCACCACAGGCGCGTCTGTATTGAAACACAGGCGCAAAAAAATAGTACACTACACTTATACCCTTATTCATACACTTCTTTGAAAAAAAGTTCGCGATATGTTATATCTAAAATTATGCTTACGTGTCCCGTAGAACTTTGACGTCAGAGACCTTAAGAATCGTGTGATATCATTGGTCAATACGCATTGACCCTTTATATTGACCGGTCAAATCACGCGGTTCTTTAGGTCTCTGACGTCAAAGTTTCAGATCTAAGATATATTTAACGGGTTAGGTGCTTATATTACGGTCGACAACACGGATAATACAGACGTGCTTGTGGGAGTTAAACTTGAAAAGTTCCAAATAAGCTTGCACATTTTCAAAAATGCTTGCTCTGAACAATTTTCGAGAAATTTATTAATATCAAGGGCATGATAACAGAATTTCCAACAACGCACTGTATTTACAGCATTTCGCGTTTAAGCGGACGTGTTGCCAGGACAAGTTTGTATGATTGTTATATGAACGAAAATTGTTATTTTATGCTTTTTTCATAAAATTTATAATTTAGAATGCTAAACCCCATATGGGAAATTTAACTGAAATTTCTGCCATGTGTGTTAAAACGAACGCCCTCCCCCCGCAGTGAAAAACTGACAAATGTTTTATTCAAAATTGCATTAAAAATGCAAAACAATTTATTTTGCGTTTTTTATACAATTTGAAATAAAAATCATGCTAAATATACTGCGGCCGATTTTGTTTCGTATTCTTATCAATCCCCCATTTAAAACTTTAGATCCCGCCCGGTTCGCTCCATTGTTTTTTATTAAATTTTTGTAAGCATTTTCAGAAGATAAATTAAAATTTACTATACATTGTAGTTAAAATCACAATTTATGTTAAAACTTTTTGAATCAACTTAGTATCAAATAAAAATAACAAATATTGAAAAATGTGCAAGCTTATTTGAAAATCAGCCAATAGTTTACTATTTTTACACAACCAAATCGTTTTCACGTTGATAGATAATTCAAGATTTTGTACATGTTAATAATACAAGCACTTAACCGTTCCAACTCAAACCTCAAGGAGATGCTAAAGCTGAAATAGCAGAATTTTACTCAACAGGCAAGAATCTGTACAGCTTGAGCAAAATTAGTCGTAGACGCTATACGGAGGTGTTTTGCGCTTTTATTGTTTTTTTCAAGCACGCACAAATTATTGCGGAAATTGTATTCACGTTTTTATAAACAGTACGATACATATCGATAACGATGCACGGGGGTTGCTTTTAAGGAGGTGGTCGTCGTTAAATAAAAAAATTCCCCAATTTTATTTCAATGGTTTTGTTTTTGAAAATGTAGAGGGTTTGGGTACTCGTTTGATTTTGATACATTATCAGGAAAGCACTTTTTGATGGTTTCAAAAATATTTCGTATAAAATAAATTGAAATTTCTTGATTTTTGGAAAATTAAAACACAATTTTTGGACAAACAAGAAACAAATTTGGAAAAAGCTCACCAAGGTGATCTGTACGGACTATTCGGTTACACATTTATCTCGGTTTTGAACGTGAAACTTATGAATCCAGGGAGGAGATACATTTTGAGTGAGACCCCTAAAATAGGGTAAAAATAAGGTTTTTTGATCATGCTGGAGCCAAATTTGTGAATTGTTCTTCAAACTCACATAGGAGATCTGCCCACGTTCTGTCCAGTTAATTTACGCGTCAAATTATTTTTAGACCTTGAATACTCAAGGAAGAGATACATTTTTTGAAAGTATAATGAAAGTTTTGTAAGCTCGTTTCTGATTGGACAAGCCATCCGTGATCGTCGAATTCCTTTTTGCAAGATTTTTGTTCAGATATATCAGAGAGAAATAATATTTGGTCGAATGCCTTGTACTACTCAGGCACCCGGGCATCGTAATGGATATGTTTCGAATATGATCCCGATGAGAAGTTTTCATTTTTTGCCTATAACTAGCATGTAGTTTATGACTATTCGTTGGGATCATCATCCATACAGTTAACTAACGTGCCCTATATTCTTCTTGTATCATTGTGCACTTTTGCGCGCATCCACACCTTTAGCTTAACTAAGGCCAACCAATCACAGGCGCGGGTTTTAAAAGCGTAGTGTGAGAAACTCATTTAGTCGACGATATACTAAAGTATTTCAAATAAAAATATTTTCCCTAGCGATTGATTGATAATCGAAGATGTAACTCACTCCCAAATTTATTGGTAACTTTAAACCATTTAAATTGTATATCAATGTAGTAAATGGATTCTTTTTTGTGACATCGGTTAACTGAAGCCATATTTAGAGATATTTAGATTTTTTATTATTATTGCGCATAATGCAATAATTTATTATTTTTGAAAACTTTTTTTTAGTTGTAATTCTGAAACTAGAATTATAGAGGTCAAAAAATGCATGATAAAGATACTGTCGCTTTTAATTTTATATTTTAAAGTGAAAAATTGGTAAGGTGGTTTACAGCCATGGTTATTTTGATTCTTGGTTTCATTTATCATGATCAAATACTTTAAACCGAAATTTGACACCGAAGAAATTAATGATTCCAATACAAATCTGTTTACCTTTAATTTATGATTTCAGGCTGACAATTGTAATCCGATAATTTAAGCCGAATTTACACCGTTTACTACACTGGTTTTTTCAGTACGGATGTTCAAGATGACGATGTGTTTTATAAAGTCTTTATTGATAAGTCCTTAAGATATTTTGGGGATATCATTGTTATTTTCAAGGTATCTCATTGATTTCGATCCCCAGGTACAAAAATACTTTTATGGAACTAAATAAATACTACCACATCGGCTTACATCCAAACTACTGTACTGTAAATGCAAAAGCACTTTTATGTTGTAAATAATTAAGCATTCAATTAAAATCCTGGCAAAATTGACAATCATTTTTTTGTAAAATTTTTGAGGGGTGTACTAAATGTACCCAACTTGATGACATGACTCTCTTCTGTACCCAGCATAATATCGATTACGATCCCCGAGATAAAAAACCCGTTACTTATTATTTTTTAAATAAAACAAATTTCAGAAGCGCGCATCGTATTCGATATATAATATTGCCTAGTACAGTGTATGTGAGCGTGCTTTTTGTATCCAAATTAAATCGTCATGTAAACATAACAGAGGCAACCAATCAAAACTGAGCATGATTTTGTAATGAAATTAATTAAACTGTTTATGTCGTTCCCAAATTTTATTTCTGGGAAGTTTGAGTGCAAATGAGCACATTAGACACCAACTCAAAATTTCAGGCTCGAGAATGATGGTGTACAAAATAACGTAAGACACTAACCTAGGTGTCATTAAAAATAACCCTTCATATATTCATGTATAAAAGAAAGTTAAAATTTTTGTGTAATCATCGGTGGCAGCAGTAGTTTGACACAAATTTCGCTCGGCTGAAAATTGCTCTAGTGCATGTCAAAGTTTATTTTTTCCAATTTTTTAAAATTGAATTTTAGATCAATAACCTGTTTCTCGATTATGCTGCAAATTATAGAGCGAGGAATCAAGAAGAATGAAGATTATATTTCGACTTTTCTTTTTTTCATGTTTTGTCCATAAAGCTTCAGATGATTATTCATAATTTCTGTAAAAATCCAGTTAATCCTTGTGTAATATATTTAAAAAATTGGGATGTAATTTCGGGACATAACTTTTTCGTCGAAAATTTTATTCGTAAAAAAATGTTGACATTTATTTTTGACGAAAATGCTTCGATTATGGTAACGCGTTGCCACAAACCACTTTTTCTTATTCAAATTTAATGCCTTTATATCGATTTTTTACCAAGAAAATCGCATTATCAGGGTCAGTCTACTTTGGATCTCCCATTTTCAAGTAAATAAATAAATGTAATTTGTACTGAGACGTTATCGAGCCCAACTAACAAGAAAATCAACGGCCACAAGATCCAGCAAAGAGCTATATCGATTAAGGGCCCTCAGTTGACAGATCGTGACTATTTGAATGATAAAAACAACAACGGATACTATCACCCAATCAAAACCCTGAATTGCATAATAGGCCGATTTCATTGGTCAGATTTGGAAGAGATCAACCAATCAAATGCTCGAATTCCGTATTTTTCAAATAGTCACGATCTGTCAGTTGAGGGCCCTTAAACCATATATTTCGATAATTTCAACTTCTATAATATTTGACGAATTCTTCCAAATTATGTTTTCCCCGACTAAGAAAATATTGTCATAAATTCGGACCTTTTGTTAAGAAAAAACTTTAGCAATACCCGTAGTAGACAGCTCATGTATTAAAGTGTCTCAAAAACATCAATAAAAACAAATCAGATTGCGTCTAGTAAGATGCGTTCTTTAAATATAAAAATACTGTCCCGCGAAAAGTACTTTACATATTATATTATACATATCTGAAAATAATTTACGGAGGACAGTTCTTCCTATATTAATTTTGTGCGTCCTACTAATCGCACTATACTGTAGATTTTCCTCAAGTTCTAAAAACCACCCGAACCATCTTTTCAATTCTATTTTTGTCTCCAAACTGTAGATATATCCCAATCTATAGAGCATTCCAAAACCTAATTTTTGCGTTAAAACCCTTGCCTTTAATTTTGGTTCAAATCCGTTTTACTATTTTTTGATATATATAATATTTTTTTTTATATTTGAAATTCTCCATCACACATGGTAGAAAATTTTCAATTATATTTCAAAGACCTGGGAAATGAAGGTTTTACGTTCAAAACTATTCTTTAGTATTCCACCCATTGTATTTTTGCTTTAATAATATATTTACGAAATGTTTAAAAAAAATTAGCGACTAATGGAATTTGGCAGAGTTAAAACGGCTAGATTTCCTTTGATCGGTATAATATTTTATGTTTTTTTCTATTATTCCTGTAAAATTATACCATTTATTTCTGCAATTATTTTCATTCAACTCAAAAGTTCTCTTCAAATAAACTCTTTAAATCAAAAATAACTATTAACGATATACTTCCCAAAAATTCAAATAAAATTTTCGGCAGAACTTGCGAAACTTATCAAAAACGTTTTTTCAACTAAATCCATTTTTTGTTTTTCAAGTTTATAATTAAAATCAATATACTACAGTACGACATCGTGGTTTCCTATATTGTAAAGACAAACATCTTTTAGGCCAAAACGGTACACTTTCAAAAACCATTAAAATGCAGCGGGTATCAATAATTTGATCCTTTTCTTTGTTTTTAATCAGTTTTGAAAAACATTGACCCAAATAAATATCAATAACTAAAAAAAAAATTACTATCAAACTTTTTTGATAGGTGCGCCTAAGTCGTGCGACCATCTAGCGCGATCGTATATTAGCATAATTCGTCTATACGACCAAAACGGCCGTTTTTTAAATGGACAAAACGGCTAAATCAAGCATGGTTTTATAGATAAACACGACATTATCTATTTTAGATACTTTTTAGGTCGCTTTTTTTCGGTTGTGATTTCGACTGGGAGAACTAGACAAGATAGCGACAAATGGTTTCCTGCATGTGAAACCTTGGAAAAAAATATGCGGTAGAAATTTTTTTGGCTTCTTAGGTTGATCACGTGACCGGATTAGTTTTAATTTTCTAAAATAAATTTATTTAAGCCAAATTTTGTTCAAACTAAACATTATTAATTCAGATTTCTTATAAATATGTCAAGTGTCGAGCCAATTGATATGTTAAAATACGAATCGGATTCTGATGAAGTTGGTGAAGACCTTGACATAGATCGTATCCCAGAAGATGCAGAAGAAGATTCAGACGAGGTAAAACTTATATTGTTATAATATTTTGTAGTATGCTGGCCAAAATCGAAAAGTTTATTATCGTTACCAAAAAAAAAGACAAAAACATTATCGGCCCTCAGGTGGTCAGAACATGAGTTTTTAAACCTCACAACATCAGCACTAACTTTTATTTTTTGCAAACATGGAGTATAAAACTCTATTTTCGGTTTTTCATAACAGCAGCTGTACTGAGTACAGTGTACTCACAAAAAATAAATTGTCCGAAAATTTCAAAAAAAATTCTCATTTTGAAGATAAAAATTGAACATATCCGTAGACAAAAAAAGTGTTTTTTATCTTATATTTGAAGAAGTGCCGGATAAAAAATTTCTCGGGCTCAACCGTCATTTTTACCGGCGAAAAAATTCGACTTTTGTTTTGTTTTTGCAAGTGCAAACTTTGCTGCTCAGTTGCAATTTTAGATTTGATTTGCTAAAATTGCTAGTATAAAATTTGTTCGCTGTGCACCCTATGTATCCCCCTCTAAATTTGTATTTATAGGAACTCCGTGTGGCTTTGGCTACTGGTCTTATTCAGCCTGGATCTAGTATAGATTTATCACATGGAAAAAAGTTTGGTAATAAAGGCGTTAAAGTTAACAATGTGAATGCTTTAAAACAAAAATTACAAGTTTTGAGAAACAGTCTTGCATGGGAAGAACGTCTTGATCTCACAATTTCAATCGTAAGTGATAATTCATGGGAACACCGACAAGAAATTTTAAACATGAATGCAGTTATAATTTTTCGATGAGAAGTGTTTTTAAAAAAATACCTTTTTTTTGGGGTCATGCTAAAAAGTCAACTTTATTTTCTTTTTTACGCAAAATTTTTGAAAAACCACTTTTTTCGACTTGAAAAATTCGATCTCTGGATATAATTTCAAATGAATAATTTAGGAAAAAATTCTCAATGAAGAAGGCAAACCTACCATGAATGCTGATGATTTTGTCCGAGAAGACCATTTTATGAATACAGCTCAAGAGGGTGCTAGAATTGGAGTTATCAGAGCAAAAAGAGCTGGACTACCATTGTTAAGACCAAAAGGTAAGAATATAACTAAAGAGCGAACATTACCGATTTACCAGTCATTTTCCAACAACAGGAAAAAAAATTCAATAAATTTTTTTTTGCTATTTAAAAAAATTCGCAAAATTAAAAAAAAAAGTTTTTCGAGGTTTTTAGGAATAACTTGAAATTTTATGTATTACCAGGGGAAAAATATTTCACTTAAGTTAGGTTGATGTCAGTGTACTTATTTACAGAGGTAGGGCTCAAACACTACACAAAATCCTCATGAAATTTCAGTTTTGTTAAAAATTTCAGCCTAATTTTCATGATATTATATCATTGATATAGCATATTTTAAACCACAATTTTCAGATTATTTTGCCGAAATGGTCAAATCTGACGAACATATGGGTAAAGTAAAAGCAAATCTTCTGACACAAAAAGACAAAATTGAGCAACGCGACAAAGCTCGATCATTACGTAATCAAAAGAAATTTGCCAAGGATGTTCAGAAACAAGCAAAGGTCAAGAAGCAAGAAGATAGACGAGTTGCTAAAGAAGAAATTAAAACTATTCGTAAAAAGGGAGAAAAGTTTGTTAAAGGGTTTGATGATGTTAAAAAGGGTGTTGAAAAGTCTCCTATGAAAAAGGTAATACAATTATTTGAAACAATTTAATATGACCAGATTTTTTTTTGTGAAGTGATGTAATCTTGTAAAATTGAGACTCCAAAATTTTCAAAGTGAAAAATTTAGCATGATTTTTTTTAATTTAAACTCAACACAATTTTTCAGTGTAAATTTCTCTAGGGTACAAAAAAAAATGGGTGATTTTTACAAACAGTTTTATAAAAAAAATTTCCATGCTAAAGATACCACAACCAAAAAAATTATACGCATATTCACACGGCTTTCAATATTTGAAACCAAAAAAATAGTTATTTTATTCTCAACATTTTTAGACTCATGGCAAACCAACTAGAAGGGATATGAAAAATAGCAAATTTGGATTTGGTGGAAAGAAAGATAAACGTAACGATAAAGAAAGTCATTTCGGAGGGCCACAAAAGCGCGGACCAGGCGCCAAAGGTATAAGAGCGCCACAAAAACGATTGGGAAAGAGTAGAAGACAAGCGAATAAGGCAGAATAAATAATATGAATATCTGACAAATAAATGGTCGAAAAAACTACCCAATTTATGTTTTTTAAATTGAACTAAAATTGTTTTTCTTTGAAACAAAACGCTTTTGAGCACGGAGGACCCCTCAAAGTCACTTTTACTGTAGAAAACACCACCACCTGTATGAATAGAACTTTGAGAGGAGGTCCAAAATTTGGTTTTATTTGTTGGGCTTTTTTCGGTTTTTTAGAGCATGTTAAATGCGACATATACATCACTTTGTGGGCCGTTTTGAAATAATGATTGTTCTATAACTTATAGACTATAAGGTAGTTTTTTTAGACGCGACAGATTTGAATTTTCACCGCTTTGGCATCATGAAAAATCTTAAGAAAACTTAATTTTTGGAATTTTATTTACCGTTTCTCGATATCTCTGATGGCCTTCGAGTTATTCGGCCGACAAGGGTGGGTTCCCCTAAAAAAAACTTACCTCAGCCATTAGTCTTAGAATTTCTTCTACTAGTAGTTTCGTACATGTATGATACCCACATTGGGTCATTTCCGGTCATTTGAAAAAAATTTCGAAAATTAAAAAAAAATGTTAAGGTTTTAAGGGATCGTTCTTCGTGTAGCTGGGCCCACTTTAAATATGACCCTTTTTATATCATTTTTTGCATCAGAAAAAAACTAATATTTGTTGAGCGCTGCCGATTTATTCGATCATGTAACATAGTACAAAAGTTGAGTAAAATCTATCACAAGTTAACACAAAAGAGTGTCAATCTGCGAGAAATTTTAACTCAACTTTTTATCATGTTTCGAAAATGATTGAATAAATCGAAAGATAATTTATACCTAAAAAAAACCATCACATACATGTATAATACACAGCTTTCTAACTAATATAATTTTTAGAAACAACTATATAATGAGACCGGAGCACCAGGCACCTCCAGAAGTATATTATAATGAAACAGAAGCAAAAAAATATTCGCGAAATACGCGGGTAATGGAAATCCAAGCCACAATGTCAGATCGTGCGATAGAAATGCTCGCTCTGCCAGAGGACGAGCCCTGCATGATTTTAGACGTGGGTTGTGGCTCGGGATTATCGGGCGAATGTTTGACAGAGCAAGAACATTTTTGGGTTGGGGTGGATATTTCACAGGCAATGTTGGATGTTGCTGTGGATGATAGAGAAGTTGAGGTAAAATAAATAATTTCATTTTTAGAGATTTATTCATAAACATATAATAAACGATTATTTTTTACAAAGTTTATTATTCAACAAGATGTTAATATTGCCGTATTTAAGGGGGTAGGTGTCGCTTTTTGGTACCTTTCAATCGCGCCTCAGAATAATTCTAGGGCAGTTGTGAAGAATCTGAGGATACTCGTTTTTAGATCCATTCTTCGTCTAACGATTACACATCTCAAACTCAACATTGTTACATCACACCACCAGGTGGTGAGTCTACTCTAGAACACTAAACGGTTTTTAAAAATCTATCTTCTGTTAGACCCCACATACAAAGCGTCTAAAAATTCCGGTTTGTACCGGATGAATAAGTACAAAAATATGATCGTTCTGATTTTTTCGAATTTCGATCTTGTATTCTCTAGAATCTCACTTTAACGCCGATTTTTACAATTTTTCGACTTCAAACTCTATCTTCTTTTCGACGGATGTTCAGAATGAAGCCGTTTTTTCGACTAAGGTAGATAAAAATAATGTCGTCAATATGATCGTTCTGAATTTTTGATTATTATTCTAGAAACTTGACTTTAAGGGGGTACTGGTCGCTGGTTTTATGAGGCATTTGGGGCTTTTAAAATGGTCCAAATTGATTTGGGATGATAACCAAGTGTACTACCGACCAAATTATCAAAAATTTTTCGAAATTTTCGATTTTTTTCTTTAAGGTTACCTTTATGAATTTGATAGTGAGGTTTTGCACTCTCATTTGAAGAACGGAACAAAATATTCAAAAAGGATTTTTTGCATCCACTGAACAATAAAAAACTCCAAGACCAAATTTTTTTGATTTTCCGACGGATGTGCCCGGTTATACGGAAATTGAACCGTAAAGTTTAACAAAAGTCAATTCTAGAACATCCGCAACATTCTTCGAAGCCAATTTTTGGCATCTGGCACAATTGTCGTCGGGAAAATTTTTTCGCCAAATCTTTTGTCATAATAACCGCCAAGGGTCAAAATTTCAGCTTTTTGTATCTCTCAAATGATGGGACTGTAAGCTGAAAAATATACTTACCCGGATCAGTTTTTCGTCAAGAAAAATGGATTTGCGATATTCATTTTGTAATAATTACAGCCTCGTCAAGGGGGTCGGACTCGCGACTAACGTCATTCTTCAAGAAAAAATGAAGAAAAAAATTATGCATTAGCCAGGACTTGAATTCTAGACAAATCACCCGTCAGACTCCAAGAACGATTAACCATTCAAGCGAAGGAGAAGTTATCAACTGCTGAAATTTCCTCATAATAAAAATAATTGGCCCTTTTTTACGGTGTCAGATGACAAAAAGAATATCGCCAAAAAAATTCCGACGAAAAGTTGTTAAAAATTCCAAAAAATTAGTTTCAAAGAATGTGTGGTGTTCTCAGAATCGACTTTTCAAAATTTTACCGGTCAATTTCAGTTATAACCGGACATCCGTCGGAAAATCAAAAACATTTGGTCTAGGAGTTTTTAATTGTCTGTTGGATGCAAAAATTCGTTTGTGAATATCTTGTTCCGTTCTCAAGTGAGAGTGTCAAAACCTCAGCTGGGTGTTCTAAAAAAAAGTTACCTTAGGATTTTCGTCAAAATTACTAGAAAAATTAATTGTGTGAAAACGATACATAACATCGAAATTCTGAGGAAGCCAGTATTTAGGAAAGTATTTGAGGATTCTTTTGATATAAGTTTATTTTTTCTGCAGTCTCTATACGAAGAATAATTTTCTCACAAGTGATTTTTATGAAACTCAAAATAATGATAAAACATATTTTTCAAAAAATTGAACGGCAATTTAACCCAAATAAAGCAGACAAAGACAAATCGATCAAGTGTAGAACATAAGGTGATACTGATTTTGAGTTATCAGCTTATTAGCAATATTTTTCACATTTGTGCTTTGCATATATTTTTGACGCGCGGCAGATTATGAATAATTGTTTTGTAAGCGATCTCAAATTGAGACCAGCTTAAAATAGTAGAGTTGCACTTTGTTAATTTCTAACTTATATGTTCATGTGTAAAAATGTCTGGCTTTCAAGAAGATATAGGTGAGTGAACCTTATCTTTTCTCTCGAAGTTATCTGAGTTAACAGACTCTCGAAATTTAAATGTTTATGTGTATTCACTAATTTTCTATCCTTGACTCTCCATCAGTGAGAAAAATAAGTGAATTGAGATCTTGTCCAGTTTTCCGTGATAAGCCATCAAAGTAGTGCCTTCAGATAGGCTTTTGGATGTGAGGCGAAGTTCTTGTTTCTGGGTGTGAGGAGGTTAAATGAAATTTATTGGTATGTCTACTTAGTTCAAATGAAAATCGAAAAGTCCCCAGTGGCCTAACCCTAGTTATACTGTATAACTTAAAAGGCCTGATGCTGACATTTTCGAAAATAAATTTTATTTAAGGGTGATATCATGCTTGGAGATATGGGACAAGGAGTTCCTTTTAGAGCGGGTATGTTTGATGGCTGCATTTCCATTTCAGCTGTCCAATGGTTATGTAACGCAGATAAAGCTGGTCATAGTCCCCCAAAAAGATTATATGCATTTTTCAAATCTTTATATGCATCTTTGAGACATGGCGCTAGAGCAGTGTTGCAGGTAAATACAATTTTCATTATTATGTGTTTATAAGGACAAATTCGGTCCTACGCATTTTTTCTGAAAATCCATAAAAATGGGAATTTTCAAGGACCATAAAAATGTAGCGGACAAAACTGAAATTTAAAGTCTTCCCCCTTGGCTAATCCCACAGTAGTAGATTCGTACTCATCGTGTTAATCTTAAATTTTATAGTTATATCCCGAAACACCCCAACAAATGGAACTGATAATGTATCAAGCTACTCGAGCTGGGTTTACTGGTGGTGTTGTCGTCGATTTCCCACACTCTTCGAAAGCTAAAAAATATTATTTATGCTTATTCGCTGGAATATCAGGAACACAAACTGTAATGCCACAAGGTTTGTACAACGTATACTATAATATATTTGTTATCAAAACACTTTTCGATAAAGCAGCCCAAAAATATCAGTCTTTTGGTCAACCAACATTTTTTAAGGATAATTTCGTCAAGCTCATAAAAGATAACGAAAAATGTTTTTGTACCGTGTACCTAATGGAATTTTCAAACGACATTTTATTAGGTTTTTTCTAGCCCAATGATCTTAACCGGTAAAAAGTATTGCCAACATATTTCCCCTAAAAAACCTCAAAAAAACGATTCGTAAAACCTGGTTTTATCTATTGTTATCCGTCATGTAATAAGATCCATAAAGTATGTAAAATAATCACATTTTTTTTAGTTTTTTAAACTGGCTTGAGGTCTTTTGAAGGGTAACCTTAATCTGAAAAAATCTCCCTGATATAAAACTGGCTTTCAAAAACATTGATTTTCAGCTCTGCAAGATGAAAACACCATTGGTTATAGTAAGGAACGAATGAAGACAAGTGATTATAAAAACGGTGGAAAAGCTAAAATGACAGATAGAGAAAAAGTAATTGCAAAGAAAGCGAGACATCTGAGGAAGGGAAAAGAAACGAAACACGAACAAAATACAAAATATACTGGGAGGAAACGAAAGCCTAAGTTTTAAACTGTTAAATAATAAAAAAGGATTGGAAAATTTATTTTTGACTGTTTTAATTCTTTATCGAAATTTATTTCGCGCTGAATGAGTTAAAACCGTTAGTCTCACAACTA
>SCLH01002118.1:20098-31868 GCA_004367855.1 Oikopleura vanhoeffeni
AAAATCGATTGGTGGAATAGCTAAATATAACGCTGTTCAAATCTAGCAACTTTTCAAAAATTATCGACACGATTAAAATAAATAAGTGGAAAATCTTTGATTCGGATATCCCTTTATCACACTTTGCTTAGAATGCGTAGCCAGATAAAAGAATCAATTGAAGAATTATAGAATAAAATATAATAGACGTTTCGCGTTTTATTGCATCATCAGTATGTTTGGATTATTATTATTATTATTATGAGTTTATTGCAATCTAGTATGTATGCAGATTGGCTACAATATATAACTTAGCAGATAAATAATTTTGATTACAGTCAAAGCAAGTTAATACATCGTTAAAATATACAGGTCCATAGATAATAAAGTTTAACAGTTTAGAAAATACAACGGAGTTTTTATAATGCAGATTTTGCTCAAAGTCGCATGAAGTGATAATAATTGAAGAATTAGCTAGAAAAGTCGACATGGCTACGCATTCTAAGCAAATTGTGATTAAGGGATATGCAATTGAACTAAAGATTATTGTCCTTTTTTCTGATTCCTGTGTACAAATTTCAACCATGATTGCTAATTCGTTCAATTGAAAATCGACTTCAAAGATTAATTTGGAGGTGTTTTGCAAAGAAAATAATCTGGGAAACTGGATTTGAATAGAAACCACACAAAATCTGATTTCCCAGATAAGCGTTGCATGCAAAAATAATCATCACTACAGGGTGTAAGGTTTTTCCCTTCTTTTTTCGAAACTGGTTACACTTGATTTCCGCCGTTTTGATTGGTTGAATCTGAGAAAACCCTTCTGACAACCAATCAAAACGGCGGAAATCAAGTGTAACCAGTTTTGAAAAAAGAAGGTAAAAACCTTACACCCTGTATTTTTTTTAGTCTTTATGAGAACTGAAAATGTAAACGTCTCTCATATCATTAAAATTTGAGATTTAATGTTAAAGTTATAATATAACTGTTATATCCAATTTATTCAGTAAAAAAACCTTGGGACTATAAATGATCAAGTTTTCACCGACAAGAATCGCCGGTTGAAACTATAACTATTTAGATTTTTCAAATTATTTTTATCGTCAAAGAACGAAGCTCGTAAATGTAATAAGTGATTACTAATAACTGATTTTTATTGAAACTGATTTTAATAATATATGAAATCGAAAGAGAAACTATTTTTGATGGAAATTGGACAATAAATATGGGACAAGTTTGGTTGCTCATAAATTCATTGCTTATTTCAGAAACTTTATTCTCACGGCAAATTTATGTAAGTCAGAGAAACTGAGGGACTGTGACCGACTTTTTGGATATTTTCAGCCAGGCGGCCTGGCCCAGGCTTCAAAATAATTTGAAAATATGATGATAAATCGGCAAATACTTGTCTTTAGATCTAACATCATCAGGTCCGAGCCTTATCTAGACCAAATAATTTCAAATTTATATTTCCTTTTACCGTGAAATATGTTGTTTATATTTTTTCATTTTCGTAGATATAGTCATCTTTGGAGAACATAGTCATCTTGGAGAACATATCCTTTCAGAACATATAAGTGAACCAGCATGATTACGCAAACATGTTGTTCAAATCAAAGTATTATTTAATTAGGGGTACCCCTCATGGGAAAAACGATTTTGTGTTCTTTTGGGCAAATATCTTAATGACTCACATTGTGGAACCCAAAGGTTGAATACATGTAATACTTGAACCGAAATCATTATAACCTAAACCATAATTGAAGATCACTGAGGCTCGACCAACAGGAAACTAGCTTCAAAATAGAAATATTTCTCGGCAAAAAGGCCTATGTCCCGTGAGTTGAAGGAGGAAATTGTCGTAGCTTTGCACAAAAATCTATGTCAGATCTGTTTGGTTTTTGATGCAGGTGACTATCCGGTTTCAAAATTTTTAATAAATTGCTCCAGAATAGACAAGAAACCCTTTTTGAGCTGGTTTGAGGGTCTGCGCCAAACCTTCTCTCCCTAAGATGTTTTTGCAAAAAATTTGAAACCAAAATATTAAAAGTAACGTATAACCCATAGTATGAATCAAACAAATGAGTTCCGCGGAGCTGTTACTAACAGGAAACGCTTATTATGTTGTTTTTTTTATTCCGAAACGAACGCTGATCGAATATCCCATAAATTGAATCCCATAATCAAGACAATAATTTCAAAACGATGAAAAAATTTTCGTCACAGAATATGGAGATAAATAATACCTACCACTTTGTTTAAAATTGTGCATATTTGGAAGAAAGAAAGTATGAACATAAAGTTGACTTTTGGGCTTGAGCATCAATGGCATGAGGGTACCACCCTTAACCAAAAAATTACTGACGTATTGATCCGTGATTGTTATTAAAGTTAAAATTACTATCCAAATAAAGTTAAATTTGTATTTTGTAAAACAAAGTTCAAATCGCATAAAAATAAAGAGGGGAGCACTGTGCAAGGTCTTTAAAAAAACTCAAGTTTCTACCTTCAGTGAATAAAAAAATAAGATGTATTTAATATAAAATGTATAATCAAAAAACTGATGATGTTCTAAGTATTATATCAAAAAAACACAATTAAACACGAAAATACTATATCATGTATGATAATACGCGGCAATCATATCCTTATTGCCTCCCCAAAGATTTGATCCCTCAAAAAATCACGGGGTGAGAAAACGACGCGTCATTGTAAAAACAAGTCAACCGATTTAAATTTAAAATAGCTCAAACTGAGCAAAATTATTCTAATATCTAAACATTGAAAATTGTTTTTAAATAGCCAATGTTTATTTTCTTCTCAAGATTACTAGAATTGGGTAATAATGTTTTTGTAAAAATGAGGAAAACAAAGGTCTAGGAAAAAAAGAGAAAAAAGGTTTGATTGGGACAATTTATTTGTATTATCACTTAGAATCTTTCGCACATGTTGAGCTATCTAAGAACCTAATCGGCTGGAGTCGTTTTGAAACCAGCTTGGTTTTCTTCACCCCCACGGTTTTTGAGGGCACAATCTTTGGGAGAAGCAATTCGTGTCGGTTGTAAAGAAGCATAATGCGGCACTATACATATGCCGCTAGATATTAATAATACAGTTTTCACCATTAAATTATGCTTCAGCTACATCATCACAGAGCTCAGTAAATAGATATATCCACACAGAATAATTCAGTCAGATTTGAACATTTTTAAAATGCGGAAAAGAAAAGTTAGAAATATCTTTTCTTATTCGTTCTCATTTTTTTCAACCTTGAAAATCTGAATAAATATTTCGTATCTCAGAGTTTTTCGAGAAAATAAAAAAATAGTTGTTTTTTAACTTTTTTGATTTGAATTTTCTTTTTTCCTATTACCGGAAGATAAATAAAATTTGATCGTTTCGTTTCGATAGGTATTGTACCGGAATATTCCTTTAACACACAGGTTCAGGGTGGTAGTCCAAATCAGGAAGGAAATATAAAATCTCATATTTTGCTTGAAAACTTGCGTACTAAGTATTAGATGATCTTAAAATCGATGAAGGTATTTCCAGAGTCCCTACTATCTAGAAGGTATTTTTTGAGATACAAAATGACAAGATGTTTGTCTCACATATTCATTACCGAAATTTTTACAATTCTCACATTTCATTCCGGTCGGCTCTCAAGAAAAACTGAAGAAATTAGACTTGATAAGAACAGATCATACAGCTAATCAAAGGCGCTTTGATATCATATGTATGTGACTTTTGAAATATTATCTCAAAACTCGAGAGAGGAATAGGTTTTGAAAAAGTACAAATTTCAAGCGAAAAAAAATTGTTTCGTGTATTACGAACAACTGCAAACAGATCTGGCATAGATAACAGCCAAGAAGTTATATTTCGATTTTGAAAAAAAATAAGTTGATATCCTTACATGAATTGCCTCTGACCTTTTTTTTTTTTTTTATTTGCTTCATTTTGTTTTGTCTTTTTTTTTTTTTATTCTTTTTTTTTTTTTTTTGTTTTTGTATTTGGTGTATTTCGTCCCTTCCTGTTTGGATTTTCCGTGGTATCTGGGATTTGAATCATGAGGAGGAATAACAATTTGTATTGTTCAGAGTGTAAAATTCAACGCGCCGTTCGGCGGAATTCCCCATATTTATTTTGAAAAAATAAATTGATTGTTAGACTGAATCGACAGCTTTTATTCATGTATTATTTGTTTAAAAATTAAGAATATTTTTCATAATTGAGTTAACTCGCAACAAATTTAAAGACCACGTTTTCGCTATTTTACACTACCACCTCCCATATGATGAGTATGGACCATTTATTCTATAAATATTCGACCAAAGGTGCTGGCTGCTTAAAAAAACACTGTAAGGAAGAACAATTGAGGGTATTATTCAAGGGGATCAAAATATAATGGGCCACGCTAATGACGTCCGTATCGGATATTATTGCGTAAATTAACGGGGAGATGAAGTTACTGAAGACATACAGAGCGTGTGACAAAATGAGAATAATGAAAAATAGAGAAAAAAAAAATATGTAATCATTTTTGAAAAAGAGGAACACTTTGGGCAGTTAAATTAGCTTCTGTACATGTAGTATTAGAAGAAAATTATCATATCTTGTTATCACATGTTCAGAAACAAAGTACTAAAATAATATAAATTCATATTGTTGTATGCGAACGTTGCGATTTTTTATTTAAATATTTCACGGATAACGTTCTTTTCAAGTATAAATACGAACAATCGGTACAGAGATAGATCTGAGAAATTAAAAAAATTTGAAACTCGCAGAATTTCATGCTTGCACGGTAATAATTATGACATTATTAATATGAAGCATACTAAGTAATTGATGATATAAATCAGAAGAATATATCGGCATCTTGGGCACTTTCGGAAATATGAACGAGGCAATATTTGGTAAAAAGTTGATTTTGCGTAGGTTAAAATTCGGCAATATCAGCACATTCGGCAATAATACGCGCCGGAGCATAGAGTATGGTAAGGGGAAATGTAATTTGATGAAAATAACTTTCGCGGCAATGAACCAACGTGAATTTCTTTTTGTCTCGCAGTTCTAAATAGCTTATTTTCTGATAAAAATAATCAATAGAATTCGCAGATGGCATTATGAAAAGTAGCAATTAAACATAACCCTAATTATCGCACCAATATCATGTGATTTTTCGATCCTTTTTTAGTTTCAAATTCTAATTAGAATTTTTATTCTTTTAGGATTGAATTCGTCGTTTAAAAAGGTCAAATTTCCCGATCCGAAACCCTAGTCTATAACGCCTTTCATCACACTTTTAAATATCCCCGGGGCCCTGAAATAACAAAACGTAGTGTGATTTTGATGTATAGACCGGAATTTACAAAAGTGATGAGTAACAGATAATACCGAATTTCGCCCCCTGTATTATTACAAAAAATAAAAAACGCAGGCTCGATTGACGTTTGTATCACAATTTTTATTTTTATACAATTTCCACATTGGCATGATTGAATACAAATTTGTATAATAACTTCCACCAAACGCAATCAATGAAAGTTAAAAGAGTATGATTTTGGAGTAATTTATCCAAAACATTTGACGTCATTCATGACGCCACAACATTTGTGATACAAAATTCAAATAAGTCGGCGTTATTGCCATTATGCAATATTGGCAGGATTAGACTTAAACCGTGAACGCGTAGGTTTTTTCTGGGATTTTGGGCAACGAGATATGGGGGATATCGGCTCCTTATAGAAACCGGAAATCTGTAAAAAAAATAATGAACATTTACGTTCTAGGTTTTGAATGATTTTAAGGTCGAGTGTTGATGTTTAAAATCTAATTTCAAACGAGAAAACTTCAAGTTAAACAGCGGGCTTTTGGCCGGAAAACCACAAGCAATTTAACATTTTTTTAAACAAATATCTTAAGGGTACCCTCTGGGATAAGTGTCGTTTCAACGTGTTTCTAGAGAGAAATTCTGGGGAAACTAACATGTGATGCAATTGTATTTAGCCGTACATTGTATAACTAATCTCACAATCAACAATCATAATCAATGAGATCATGATGGTCAACAAATCAGAACGGAAGCGTCAAGGTAATATATTTGAGCCAAAAGCCTGTTTTCGTGAGTTGTTGGGGTAGTAAAAATTATTATTTAATTTTATGTACACAAGAAACGCAAGCGAAATGTTACCATCTGGTGGAAATTCGAAAAATCGCTTCAGAAAACGCTAAAAAGATTTTGCAAGCTATTTTTAAGGGGACCTGCGTCTGAATGACATATTCTCAATAAATATTACCAAACAGGCTGAGGGGTAAATCAATTTAGCCAGTTCGTGAAACTAGTCTTCAGGCTTGCGTCAAAAAAGTGTAAAACACTTTTGCATTGAATACACTCCAGAGCGCAATTAGGCAACAGGGACTAAGCAAAAGGAAATTTATCTCGCTATGAGTCTATTTGAAATAAACCTAAATTAAAACTTATTATTAGTATCAAAAAACTTCTGGGTAGTCGTTTTTGTCAAAGCTGCTTTATTTTTTTAAGAATATGCGATAGACCATCGTTTTTTTAGATTTTCCACGAAATTCTTTCCTCTTGATAGATTCAAAACTCAACTAATTTTCGCAAAAGAAAGCTGAACAAAGGTTTAAACTTCTGTGAAGCGTTTTTTTAAAATATCGACCCAAACCAAATGATGAATTTTCCAATAGCTTCAACGTGAAATTTCCCGAAATAAAATGTCTGGTTTTTTTGAAAGTGCTTCAAAAAAAGCGGGAACACTGAAAGAGAAATTGGTCTTAGTAACCGAGTATTTGAAGTTTTTGTGTCAAGATTGTACAGCGAAACGTTATTTTTGAACTAATTTTGAGAAAAAATACTGAACGAAAAGAACGCAAAATTTCGAAAATTTTTTGTGTGCGTATTTGGGTTGTTATTTGCGATTCAAAACATAAACAATGATTGTTGGTGCTTGTTATGAATACATATGCAGAAAATGCTTAGGACAGGTATATCCATAAGGAAGTGGGTGTCCTGATTGGGCCCGCCAAGTCCTCCGATCCAAACTAAGCAAAGGCTACCAAATACATTTAATAACAGAACCAACTCCGCGGTAATTTAAAACTTAAAAGTAATCTGAACAATCCCACCGTACGGCGACACGGTAGCTTTAAACGGTCCCTACAAAGACAGGACGCAGTTAGTCCATACCGCTTCAATTCAATCATTTTTTTACTTATTTTTTTGTGTCAGGCTCCCGGAAAGCTTAAAAAAATCAGAATACTTTTGTTTAAAATTTTGCTTAAGGGCCAAAAAACCAAAAAACGCAAAACAAAAATTATGATTTATTATAGTTAAAGTGAAAAGGCGCTAATGCTTGTTTTCCTTTTGACGCTACGAGTAAAAATAGCACCAAATTTAAAATTTTTTTACGGAAAAAATTATTTGAAGCATTTTTCTGGTTCTAAATCTGTCAAAAATTTAAGGCTCAAATGAAAATGCTTGCCATGCCCAAATCGCAAAGCAAATTCGAAAAAAAACTCTCTATTATTGCAAACAATTGCTGCTTCAGAATGGAACTATGAGGCGAAACTCTATTCTCAAAGTGGGAGGGGATAGATTTTCGCCTAGCTCCCAAACGACATTCAAACAATTGGCAAAAATGAAAAATGACATGGCCCAAGAGACCGAACAAAATTCGAAAAAAAAACTGTTCTAGTTATATGTAAACAGTCTCTCTTCGATGCAGTATGAACGAACTAATATCGTTTTAAAGTGTGGAGGAGATAGCTTTTGCTGAGCTCCAAACTGACCATTTCAAACAATTTGGCTAAAAGAAAAATTGACATGGCCAGCAAAGAAGACGCCGAAGCAAAATTTTTTATTTTTAAATTTTTTTTTCGAAAAACAAAACCTAGTTTATTGTTGAATTAAAGCAAGTTTGTGCTTTTCAGATGGCGTATAAGTCGAAAACTATATCTGTTCAAATGATGGAGGAGATGCTTTTGCCTGAGCCTCCCAAACGACATTGTCAAAATTTTGAATTTTGGTTTTTTCGGTTTTGATCCGCTGCAACATTAAAACAAAGGCCTTGCATATGTGTAAGGCTTCTCCGGAGCTAACACAAAAAAAAGTGAAATGATGCAAATTGAAGAGTAGAGCACTAACTGCGTGACTTTAGGAGGCTTTAATAAGCGTATGAGTTCGGCGTAGGTGGATGTAATTAAATACTGAATTTAAAAATGACCCGCAGGTGGTTTCCTGTTAGTTACAAATGTTTTGGAAATGACCTTTGCTATTTGGCGGAAATACCTTGAAGAGGCCCAATCAGCGACACCCACTCCCTTAGATGCTGCGCGAAAAAGCCTATTTTTTCTGGATTTTTTAATACAAATGAAAACATTAAAATGAACAGCGATGACCGCGGAGAGTGTACTATCGAAACTAAAATTTTATGTCTTTCCCTTCGAGCTGTCTAATTTCAAAACAAAAACTGTGAAATAAAATAAATAATAAAAATAAATGAAAAGAGAATAAAGAGGGGTTCGTTGTTCTGGCTAATGGCGAAAATCTGGCCAGTCATCTTCAAATTGTTATATTTCAGAAAACTTGAGTCAAAAATTAAATCGGAAAATTTTGTACAGCCTATTGGATGAGGGGAACCCCCTGAGAAAAAAGGGGTTAACGACAAAATCGGCATTTCTAAGGTTATTCAGGCAAGCTAATGAAAAATACAACTTTATTTGAAAGCTGACGTGAAGAGATAAATATTTTGCCATGGATTATTAATTCTTGCATACACGAACCAGTTTTTTTCAACCGCGTAACCACCGATTATAGCGTTTTCACGCTATCAAAATAACAGATTGTAAGTCAATGAAACATTCTGGTTTTAGAATTTGAAGAATTATTGAAATAGGGTGGCGAACTAAATTAAATTTGTCCTACACGCTAGAAGTAATCGTTGCGAGCGAAAAACACGGAAAACGTGTTTTCGAATAGAATCAAACAAGCCTTTGTTGAGTCATAGAGTTCCTATGTTTCGAAGAATATCACTCAAACATGTGAGGAATAAAATCGGCCTTTAAATTCTTGAATTAATCTGGGTTTTCAGAAATGCGCTTAAAAAATAGGGAGCCCAGTTAAAATTAAATGTAAAGTATTTTTATCAATTTATTGTATTCACTAAGTCGAAATCAACCTTGCAAGTTCATTTCTGGTTTTAGGTTCTATTGCACAGTTTTTCTAATACTAGAAAAACAGGTCCAATTTTGCTCAAACAACCACGTTTTTCATCAAATATTTAGTACGATTCAGGTCAGGGAGCTAATATAAGAGATAGTAGGGCAAATTCAAAATCCGAGATACCATTGCTAAGCTTTTCCGCCAAAAAAAACATGAAAAAATTTTGAAAATTTCCAAATTTTCGAATTTTTCCAAATTTTTCGAAATCCGAGATTTGCCAAATGACCAAATTAGTTTCAACCGAAAGAGGACAAAATTCAAGAATTAGTGAAAAATAAATTTCAAAAAATGAACTCTTTCTTCATTGTATAATGCAAATTAAGTTTTCGATGATGATCATATATATCCCGCCAACCGGAATTGGTCAAAGACCTTATTCAGAGAGCGCGATTCTTGAAGAAGGGTCGTAATGAAAGCGTATGACACTTTTTCAAAAAAAATCAATTCCCAACGTTTCTGGTGAAATCGACCGGTGACACACAATCACTCCATTATTTTTTTAATATGTATCAAGGTCCAGATTCATAAGTAAAGCGAAATTATAGTTCAATTAGTCATCAAACAAAAGAACAATAAGTTAACATTTAAGGGGTATACTTCTGATTTAATAAAGGCTAAGCATTTAAAAGATGCTCAATAGTTCAAGGGATAATTAAGTGTACTAAAAACCCATATCATAAGAAAAAAATTCTGGAAAGTTTTCGTATTTTCCGATTTTTTCTCTAAGTATTTTAAAAGATGAAGTGTAAAAAATAACGTTTGCTCGAATTTGACCACTAAAACTTCAAAATATCAGACTGACGTAAGCCAAACTTTTCATCAGTGTTTCACTGGCTACTTGAGCTACTTTCGAAAAATTGTAAGCACTTTTTTTTTCGGATTTTTTCGAAAATAACAAGAATCATATTCTCGAGTTTTAGCTGGAATCAAAAGCTGCTAATTACAAATTCTTGGATACGATAAATTTGATTTTGAAATATTGTCGGAGAGATAGTTTTAGTAAGAATGAAAAATGGTTATTTGGCTATTTAGAATGTTTACGTCACCGGATCAAAAAACTCGCTCTGTACAAAGATTACAACTACGCGTTACGTTATCTGTGAAAATCTTGAACTCAATTGATATGACCGCTGGGAGAGATAATTTCTGCGTTGTGGAAATTCACCTTGTGACGAACTGTACCTTGGTGTAATGGTCAAAAATAATTTGTTGATTTCTTCGCAAGAGTTAGGAAGATCACACAATACATTTTCGGTGTTTTCTCATGAAACTGTTAGTTCAGTAGATTCACGAGAATATGTCAAATCGCAGAGCTATATTCCGCCTAAGTGCTCGATTTTTCGAAGTGCTAAGAAAGCCATTTCATGAAAACTCATTTGAGCCGAAATGATGACAACTATCCACTGATTGTCAAATTATCGACCCGACAAAATATAATCACTTGTACATACTTTTCAAGCAGAAGATATTAGTTCTGTGAGGCTCGTACGGGTCAAATTATTAAAGATGAACAATTTCTGTGAGAAGTATTTAAAGTTATAAAGACATAATTCCTGTCTCAGAATCACGTTCGCGTTTGACAGATATAAAAATATTTCGAACGCGGAAGTGAGATTTGACCGAACGGAAGATTCTCAGAGTATCATGAAGTTCCATTCACTCTTTTAGACCGAAGACTCTAACGCCGGTACGCGTTTCTCAAATGATAAACATATGGTTTTTTAGTCGAAAATGGAATCGGAACGAAAATTTCTTTCACAGCAAGTCATTTCCGACTGAGAAGATAACATACTGAGATCTTCAGTCGAATCGAAAAGATATGGGAATTGATAAAATCCCGACATAAATTGAATAAATGGTAAGCATTATGCAGAAGGTTCCTATGAATTTTATCATTATAAGGAAAAATTGGTCAAACATGATTAAAAACAACATGTGACTCTTTGAATGCAACGGGGTTTTGAATTTCGAATAATGAAGCATGCTACAGGTAATATACGACCACTCAAAAAGTGTATGTAATTTTGATGGAAATAAATTATTAAAATTAATTTAAATTGGCAAATTACAGCCTGTTACTTTAGTAAAAGGGAAGCTATGTACGTAAAAACTAGTTGACTAGTTCACATGCTCAATTGTTCGAAAATAATAGTGATTTAAAAACATATTATTTGAATAGAAAAAACAAGGGAATATTTACAGAGAATGGATGCAAACCGCAAGCATGTAAACCTTATTAAAAATCGAAATAAGCTTTAATATGTTGGATCAAACAGTAGGTAGACAATGGAACCTTTGAGTCAATGAGCGAAACGGCTAATGATGGAAGCAACAAGTGAGGCAATGAGTCAACAATGCCAAAAAGCGCCGGGTGCTCATGCCATCGCCTATTATACTTTAGCTGTAAATAAGGGAAAGGAATACTTGTATGCTGTGGTCGATGAAGTTCGGCACAGACATAAAAGTCACATTAATAAATTAAATTTTCGTGGAAAATATAAATAAACAAGTAAAAAATAATTATATCATAAACTGTAGAAATCA
>SCLH01002118.1:41777-53751 GCA_004367855.1 Oikopleura vanhoeffeni
GGTGGGGCGGAGATGTCGAAGGTTGGGGAGGTGTTGGTTGCGGATTTTGGGGTGTGCGCTGTAACTGTGTTGTACGTGGTTGCTGTTTCTGGCTGTGGAAATAGAGCCAATATGAATGTTTGGTAGCTTTTCGAGTCATCAGTATTGTATATGCCTGGATATCAGGTGATAAGTTGAGATGAGTTCACTTAATGATGTGAGTATTATTCACGGTAGGCTTTTTGGAGATGATGAGAGCTGTGCCAGTATCGTAGAATTCAAGATTATCAGTGAATAAGTAATGTCAGCAAAACGGCGCTTAAAGGGTCGTTAATATGGAACCAGAACACGCCATAGATAATTTTGTACGCAAATTGGGTTGAAAAATGAATAAGATCTGGGATTTCGGCTGGTTAAAAGGATAGTGAGCTGTTCATATATATAGATCAGTCAAGAAGGCACATTTTTTTACTGGTTCCCAGTAGAAGATAAGAGGACAAAGTAGAGTAGAGACAAATAGACCGACCCAAAAAAAGCGTTCCAGTTAGAGAAAGTGTGTCGCAGTTAGAGGTTGTGGACTGATAGCCAAAAATTTGTTTTTTCGAAAAGTCAACCCTGTTAATGTATAAATCATGTTAGAATTATGATTATTTTCTCAAATACCGCCATAGTACCGGTGCCTTTTCCGCGATTTACCGGTTAACTGGTTCAAGGTCATAAAATCTAAAAAAATGTTCTGCGTTAAATTGCTTGGCTACGAGAGTACAAAAAAACGTCGTTTCCGGATTATCTCTTATCCGTTTTGTCTACCAGGGGTGGCACCTTTAAAAAAGCTACCTTAGAAAAACATTGCGAAAATTTCGAAATTTATTTTTGTATGATTAGGTTGTTAGTACACTAATAATCACCCGCGTATCATTTGGAGCATTTTTAATGCCTGTAAGGCCTTTATTAAATCAGACATGACCAACCCCCTATCGAAATAATCTTCCGCTTGATTAGCTCGCAGAGTATTGCGGATATAATTTTTTAGAATCAAAATTTTAGGCGTATTTTCTAATTGATTCATGTCAAACTAAGATCATCAAACCGTTTTTCTTCAAATATCAGTTACGTACATTTTACGTTTTTCAAAGTAATTGGATGAAAAAACATTTTTCTTATACCGAAAACGTTATTTATACTTTTTTTATGGGCACAGAATTTTGTTTGAGCTTTTCAAATGAGTCTACTATGTCTATCATAACTAGTCCAGGAAATAAATATGATTTTTCACAACGTTAGGTGGTAGAAAAACTACCACCATCTGAGTAGCTCGTTGTTTTGAATTGCTGCAGGCATACCCGTTAAGGGCTCGGTGCATTGACGGTACTGATATTGGGCTCCTAATGAAAAACTTTTTCACTGGATTATATTCTTCTCAACATATACCATCAAAGTTGATTGATTTACATTATCCAGGCCACTTTTGTAAGCTAGCGAATTTTTGCATTATGGCCTTATTAAGAAATATTTGTGAGTTTTAATTTAAACTGTTCGAATTCGACAATTATGAGGGAAATTGCGATAAAGTTCCTGAACATAATGAAAAAATGCGTTTATTTTACCGTTCAAAATTTTTTTTTCAATATAATGTTTTCAAATCAACGAAAAAACTCTACAAATGGCACTGTTAACTTTTACGACTAGGGCGACCACATATTTTTTATTATGCTCTTTGAAAAAACATATGACATGGATTAAGTGATTTTGGTTCAAAAAAATAATAGAAATATTTTGAAAATTTTTCTCATTTTTTGTTCAAAGAATTTTCAAACTAAAATTTTTGGAATCCTTAGCAGAAAATATTGGAAATGGCTCTTTGCACTATATTTGAATGATGCTTTCGTGTTGTTCGTTCGCTCTTTGGGAGAAATCCATCAAAGCCCTTCTTTAATCAAGAATTAAAAAATATATTTTACGAGACTTGCTCAATTGGTAAGCCAAACCTGTCGACCGTTTAAATTTATTTCTATTAACTCATGGAAAAAAATATTTTTTACGATGTGCTAAAATTTCGTTTTTTCGACTTTTCTTCAAAAGTTAAATGTCCTTTAATTTGACTTAAAAATCGTATGAATTTTAAACTAAATAACAATTCCCAACGGTGGAAACCAGGACCGTATTTTAGGCTCCTAATTAATAACAAATAGTAGATGAATTTTCTGCAATTTTTAGACACCTTCGATAAGCAAAAGCACGTTGTTTGAGCGTGTTTTCAAAGACGGATTTATTAAAGTTAAAACTAATTCAATCTGAAGAAATTCGAGATTGAAAAGTAAGCTGATTAAGTGGCAACTCTGTGTTCGAAAAAGTTTTTATTCGAAAATTTTGAAGTGGCAAAAGTTTCCCAGTCAAGACAGTCAAAAATTGAAAAGTGCAATTGTCAAAATGCACGAGGCGCCTATAAGGGGTAACGACGGAGGGCTGTATCTCAAGACTTCAGAAGTGCATAGGAAGCTAATTTTCAGTTGCATGTGCCATTTTCCTGGCGTGGCTTGCTTCGAAAAATAAAAAAAAAATTTTCGATGTCAAAAAATTTCCAAATTTTCTATTATTTTCCAAGTTTATTTTCTTAACCGCACTGTAGTCTTTTGAGTAAATAACTTTTTTGCTCTAATTTTGTTGCTTAAGATCACTGTAGAATTAGATCCCTGATACATGGGCAATACAAAATTTCTTTAAATTCGAAAAAAAATTTCCAATATTTCTTAGGATCCAGAAATTGCGGGTAAACCGACGGAGGCTTTTCTCGAGACTCAGAAGTGATAGAAAGCCTGATTTTAGCTGCATTCTTATTTGTTAACGATTTGCTTATAAAAACCTAAGAAAAAGATGAATTTCGAATAAAAAATTTTTTCCGAATTTTGCCATAATGAATGGAATTTTTTCTAAGTATTTTTTCAGGTAATATATTTCTCGTGATCTAGACATGCCGAAATCTGGACTATTTTTACAACTAAATTTATATGTGCAACTTACTGATCAAAATGTATAAGAAATTATGATGTTTACTCAAAAAAAGTTTTGGAATTTTTCTTCAAAATCCGTATTTTTGAGGAATTTTGAGGGTAAAATAAACTTTGAGTGCCGCTAAAGCTAATTGAGAAAAAAAAATTAAAAAAACTCTTTTACCGCCTCGCTTTGCACACTTGTATAAGAAGTGCTCTTTTCTTAAAAAAAGTCTGATAAATTGTTTGACTAAATGAAATGGGTCAGCGGACATGTGGGCAAAAACACCCATTTATTTTTGGAAATTTCTCTAGCATAACAAGAAATTTGAAAATCAGGCTTTGTACGGGCTGATTAAGCTCACCAAAATTAAAGTTTTATACTGAAGAAAAAAAAAATTTTGATATCCAGGAGCTAGATGAAATGGGTCCAAAAAATTGGAAAAAATCACTTTGGTACCGGTATACCGGTCGCGTCTGGTCATACAAAAACTTTGACACCATTTTTTGAAAACATTTCAAACAAATATGTTCTAGAATCCGAAAGTTGAACTCAATAGCGAATTGCGTTTAGCTCAGGACCAACGTATTGAAAATCAGGAAAACCCGTCGGTTACCCCTTTAATACTGTCTAACTGTAGTTTCATTTAAAAAAAAACAAATTATCAGCTATCGGAAGTCTCTGTTTTATGGCAATTGGCCGAGATCCTTCATTACTCCCTTGTTATTTTTTTGCTTTGGTCAAGGTGACCAAGGAAAAATGGATTTTTTTTATTTCATTACCGTCCTCTGGCCACGTTATGCGAGATGGTCAAGTTCGGCGATCAGCAAAGAGATCAATCTATTAATTTTTAGGTCACTCCGCACGATGTGCGCAAGTTTCTGAATATTATTGCAATTAGCTCAAATTTTTGCCCAGTTTTGGCAGCAGGACCTCTCTGGTTATATACAGGATTTTTTTACATAAGAAATAAAAAAAAATTATAAAAATAAACTATCAAGATTTATTTTTAACACTGATAAATCGGATATAAGCCCTGTGAAGTTTGATTTTAGTACCATTTTGAAATGTATATTATGGAGCACAGATGTTCTTTATTCTTGATATAAAGCATTTATGGGGCCTTCCTGGTCACTTTTTACTAAATTGTTGGCCATAAATTTTAAATATTCTGCTTTTGAAAGCAGGTAGGAAACGCAGGCCACAAAAATGATAGCCCGCCATGGGGCCCATGGGGGTAAATCGACTCAGGAATCCGAATTGGAAAATAGGTTAAGCTCTAAATGATCCACAGGAAAGCCGCTAGAAGCAAAAAACGCGGGCCATAGTTCCAGGCTAAAACAAATGACGCCTATGGACGAATCGACCCCAGAATCGGAATTCAAGTATAGGTTAAGCCTCTTAATTGACACGAAAGCGCTAGAGAGACTAAACACTGTTCGCCTGGTGCGCCATCGTGCATGTACATGCAAATAAAACCTTATATATTGCGAGAACTTGCGCGGTGCCGGTGGTGGAGAGTCCGATTATCGCCGTCCACAATAAGGGCCGGTGAAGGAGTACTCGTAATAAAAGGCTTCTGGAAATATATGGAAGTTGCCCGCAAGAGAGCAAAACGCTGGCTATCGGATGCGGGGGGGGCGGGGAGGCAGCAGTGATGTAGAAGATGATTTTCCAGAGAAACCGAAACATGACCATTAAATTTGAAGATTGCCCAAGTCCAGGCCGCGTTAGAGAGCAAGTAAGTAAAAATAAAAGAAGAATGTTTTTTTTTTGAAAAATGTAATGTTTCTTGTCTGCCATCAAATTTTGGATTGTCTACAATATTTTGTCAACATGAATACACGAAAGTTCAGAATAACTTGTTTATGAGTTGAACTTTTTACAAAAAAAGTTTTCGTTTTGTCGCATTTCTTCATCAAAAAAAAACTATCGAAATTTACTTTTTTTGTTTGTAAATTTCGCCGGATTGTACATCGATATCAATTTTCCTAAAAAAAATTGTTCTTGAGGAGATCATAAATATTGATTTTTTCCGTGCTACAAATTAATCTATATATATCTTTCTTGTTGGCAGGGTTTTTTCAATTAAAACAATAATTGAACGTTAGCTTTTTTTAATGAACCACCCTTGTCAGCATAATTACTCCGAATTATAAGAGATATCGACAAGACGGGTTTTTGTTCATGTACCAAAGTAAATGTTTGACACCTGAAAAACTTGTTTTCTCTTTTTTCAAAGTCCCTGGTTCACTGGTAATAGACTTCTTAAATTAGCGGTTTTTCTGAGGCAAAACATGGAAATTTTCGAAAAAATATTTTTTTTGCATAATATATTGATCTAAAATTTTTATTTCTGACATTATTTTCAATAGTAAGCCTCCCGGCGGGCCCTACCGGGGCCTCTTGTATGTATTATTGTGTACACTTGGGCTGACAACACTTTTGGAATGTGCAAAAACAAGGATTATCTGCAAGAAAATATGCATTCTATGGTAAACCGCTAATGCGTATTCCAAATTAAAAATAAGTCTATTTAAATCATCAAATTTAGATTTTTTTATTAGGCTTCTCTCTTTGAATCAATTATTAAGATAGCATTGCCTCCCGGCGGCCCTGCCGGGCTATTATGCCAAAACTTTTTGATTTTAAAAAATGTTGGAACTGATTTTACAATACAATTTTGTTCGTGAATAGCTATTTTCAAAAAATATTGCCTCCCGCGGGCCTGCCGGGATGCCGTCAGCATGTTACGAATTTTGTTATTTTAAAAGATAATTTTGTACACTAAGGCCATGGCATAATTTTTTTTTTACAAAACCTAGACTTTTCGAGAAAAGTTCTTGCCAATGCGACGAGTGTACACTATAACAGTTATTTTTACTTAATGAACCAAGCAAAATTTTCCCGTTAAAATATTATTTTGCTTAGCTAGTTTTGTTTTAGTTGACCCCACCCAGTCATGACGAATTACAGGGAACATAGGCTGATATCGAAATGAACGTGTTTATTGTCATTCAACTGCCAACTAAAAAAAGCTAATGTGAGAACATTTATGATAGTTGATATTGACATCCGGTATCACCGGATATATTAAACCGGAATGCTAATTTTGTATGGTTCGAATCTCGGTGGGTCAGATTTAATTTTTTCTTTGAATCGAGTCGGAAAGTTGAAATTTTGGATGTTTTTCGTATCTATTATCACCGATTATCTACACATTATTACTCTTGAACTATCAATTTTTGAGATTCTCCGAAGAAAAAACCGAGTTCGATTTTTTTCTCAAATTTTACACTGAAACATACCTATTTAATAAATCTCCGGTTTAACTGGTGACCGGATAGTCCGATCAAAAAGAAAAGAAATTTAATATAGGCTTATTTAGTTGGCAGTTTGAATTGCATAAAAACCGTCTCGAGGTGATCGCCTTGGTTTTCCCGTAATCGATCATGGACTAGGTGGAGTCACTAAAAAAGAATACCTTAGGTAGTTTTTTTTAAAGGAGGCCACCCTTCTCATGACGATTACGGGGAAAACCATAAAAGCTCATATGAGAAATGTTCTCTCTTTTTCTATCGGACAACCGGTTCACGGGTAACCGGAGATCTATTATATAAGCATTTGGTATAAAATTTGAGAAAAAAATCGAATCTGTTTTTCTTCGGGAATTCATCAAAATTTATAGTCAAGCAGTTAATGTGTAGAAATCGTGATAAAAGAACAAAAACATAGAAATTCAACTTTCCGGCTGATTTTAAGAAAAAAAAAATTCTGGCCCACCGAGATTCGAACCATACCAAAAAATTACTTTCGGTTTATATCCGGTGAACCGGATGTCAAATCAACTTCATAAATTTCTACATTGAGCTTTTTAGTTTGGCAGTTGAATGCAAAAAACCATTTCTCGATATCAGCGTATGGTTTTCCCGTGATAGTCATGAGAAAGGGTGACCTGGCCTTTAAAAAAACGACCTTAGGTATATTTTTTTAATGCAAACCCCGACTTTTCAAAATCCGAATATTTACAATTTTGACGAAAAAATTCTAGTAAAAAGTGACTAGGAAGCCCCGTTATTGATAGATCACACTAGATCTTAACCTTTAGAGTAAAATTTTTAAAAAGACTTTTACCCCTTGGGTAGTTTTTCGATTGTCATGATTTCCCGCAGGCAAACAACGTCTTAAAATGTTTGGCTCTTTTTTATGAAATTTCGCTTTTCAAGAAAACCGCATAAACAAAAAATGCTTAATTTTGGCAGTTCCGGGAAAACACCACAACTCCTAGGCCGTTCATGCAATGAGGGTTACATGTAGCTACTTTTTTCTCTCGATTTTCTTAGAGGAGCCAATATTTTGAAAAATTTGGTATTTGTCAAAATAAAAATATCCAATTTATTGGAACTGCTGGTCGATCACCCCCTTAAAATAGATCTTTATTTTTAACATTTGTGTTTCTTGCTTCAATGAAACAAAAAATTAAATTTTCATATTTTGTTTGATTGAATTTCACGCATTCTTTTTTTCAGTTCGTAAAATTTGTCCGAAATTTGATTAAAATATTTTTAGTTCATTGCCACGGCGATTAGAATTCCGTGGTGATGAATTTTGTTGTCTGGAACGGCATCATTGGGAAAATGTACCATCCCTTCGCAGTTTTATGCAGTCTCTTTTATTCATTAATTCTGTCTGCGAACTAGCCGAGCCTCAAGTTCTAGATTCTCTCCTGTCCTATCTACACTCTGGGTTTCTGGTCCCAGTTCTAGGGAGGTATACCATTTTCATCGAGAAAAACATTTTTTCATCACAATTTAAAATATCTGAAATAGAATTCTTTCCATCAATTAAATTAATTAATTAAGGAGGTTGTAGGGTCTTCAATATATCTTTTAATTCATGACTGATGACAACTATATTGATATTTGATCGAGTAAATCAAAGTCAGTTAACTTCTCAAAAATCTGAAAAAATTGTGATTTTCTTGAACGATTCATAAAAATTTTACAATTGTTTATGATTAAACAAACCAGGAAGATTTCAAAAATGTTTGTTAAAATTTTCAACGACCTTGGAAAAGCCGAAATTCAAATTTCGTTTTTTTTCAACTCGAGTTCAGGCGCGCCCCCTGTCGAAAATCAAAAAATGATTCTACATTAAGATAGCAAATTCTCTGAATATTGCTATATCCAAATTTGTAATAGTTTCTGTGTATACACATACCGCCATAGACTTTTCCCCCCAAAAAAACATAAAAAAAGTATGTGCAGGTGATTTTAGCACTAAAATTTTTTTTTTCAAAAAATGATTCTACAATGTCTCGGCGAAGAGTATTTTATAGTCTTTCGTGACTTTGTTTAAGCTCAAAAATTTGAACTGAAACCGCTATAGCAGTTAGAATTAGAAAACAGTAGTTCGGTTGATGTTCGTTAACCAGTTGGTTATGGCAGATAACACTGTGACATGAAAGTTTCTAAACGGTCGAGGTTCTTACAGTATGTAGCTTCAACAGTATCTAACTGAATTGTTTCTATCATTGGCCATTAAAAAGTTATAGGCGTTTAAAAAAAGACAAATATTAGATTTGAAGACCCTACAACCTCCTTAAATTTATAAAATCGCACAAATTTTATTTTACACTAGGCACGAGTTTGCATAAGCCTTTAGGTCTAAGCCACTTAAGATAAGTTTATATTTTTGTGTACACAAAAGATTATTGTGAACACTAAGCAAGATTCTATAGGCACTGACCCAACTTTTTTTTAGTACAAAAAACATTACTTTTATGCAATTTGAGTTTAAAAAATGTGTTTAAAAAATATCACCCCGTCAGGAAGACAACAATTTTTCACAAACTATTCAACAAATTATCCACAATTTTTTAATTTTGAATAGTCGATTTAAAATATGAAAAAAAAATATCGATGAAAATGCTATACCTCTGTTTAGGGCCATCTTTGCACAAGACCAATCAGGAGGAAGCGCTCTGCTCAATTGCTTATTTGGATTTATTTGTCAGATCGGTTACTTCCGAAGCATTGTTGAAATTATTGCTCAAGTTTATTGTTAAACATGAACATGAGGGCGTACCAATTCTAGAAACTCTCACTCAGCGACTAGGTAATCCAAATATTTTTCAAAAAATGGAATTATTCGTTAAAAATCAAGAGAATAAACGCCAGTAGATTTTAAATTTCCCTTATTTTCAAGGTACAAGTTTAGCATAAAATTTTTTTAAATTTCATATAAAGAAAAAAAATTAAAATTTCATTTGTACCAATTTTTCTTTCGGTTTTCATGCAATTTTGCTTCCAAAAAGATACGTCCCTTTATAATTTGAAAAGGAGTGACCTACAAGCAGGCTTCCAAACGTGATGAATCCCCTTTTATCCCCCATATAAACTAATTTGTAGATACGTACTAATTTTTTTTTTAAAACGAGCGATACAAATTTCTTGGTATCATACAACTTTTTATATTGAAGTTAAGTACATTCCGTATGACACTGCTTTGTATATTAATAAAACTTGTCCTTTTGAAAATGCCATACCGTTGCATTTTTTACTTTCAATGCTATATCCCGCCGATTTTTTATCCCGTATATGGAAATCTCTGTCATCAGCACTTTATTTTGTTTTATACTGGTCGCTGGAATTGATTTTTCTTGATTAAATATCAGCCAATCAGGGCTTCGAGAATATTATTGAGATTAGGCAGTTTGTATAACTAGCCTTTAGCTTGCGTGCAAAATGTGCCAAAAGATTTTTGTATGCATACACTCCTTCACACATAAGCGACACAGGAGGACCTTAGCCAAAATGGTAAGGAATTTGGTCGGAAGTACACTTTGTTAACCCCCAAATCAATTTGGAGCATTTTCAAGGCCTCATAAAACCAGCGACCAGTACCCCCTTAAGTTTGAAAATAGTTTTGAATAAACATTTTTAAGGATCTAACCATCGTGAATGTTTATCGGCTTTATCTTTATTCTCGACCCTTATATCAATTCATTGTGAAGATCTGATGTTTCAATTAATTTTACGATTTTTGATTCCTTCTTCTCATTTATTGTGGACTCAACGAGGTATCATCCGACAAAATGAAAACTTATGCATCTCAGCTGAAAGGTAATACAAATAATTAAAAAAAATGGTTACGAAATATTATTAATACTGTGGTTTCTGTCTAAGCGGACAAAACCGGCAAAACCTACGCATTTTTTTTGAAAACCCTCGAAAACCGAAATCTAAGCGGACAAAACCGGATTTTTTCGAAACATTGAATAAAAATTCTAGCTTTAATTTTAAGGTATTTTAACAAGTTTTAAATAGTTGTTCTTGAACTGCAGTCTGGCGGAGTGGGTAAGAGCTCCTGGCAACAGTTATTTCTCATGCCCCAGCCATTGGGTTCGAATCTTGCGTCGACGAAATGTTTTTATATTACACTCAATACACTTAATAAGTTTAATAATTCGATATTAATTAGGAAAAATTGTTGGTAAATAAGAGCTATTTAAGGGGGTGGTGTGGATGATTTTGGAGGCTTGGTACGGCTAAACTGATGACTATAGAACATTTCTCAGCAATACATACAGGCATGATAGATCTATCCTTGATCTCGCGATTCTATTTGACAGTTCAGTACCACTCCCACCAACCATCTGGTTAACCGCGGTTAAACACGAGTGCCTCAGCTTTTTAAAAAAAAACAAGGATCCTAGAGCTTATATCGGAAAGTTTTGAGATTTGGTGAGAATCCGGAAAATTGTCTGAATTTTAGTGAATAGGAGCTATTTTTCTCGATTTTTGCCTCAGGGGTCAGGAATCTGGTTGAATATGCCGAAAAATGGTGTTTTTTCGACGTTTTGATACAAGGCTTTTTCTGTGGAAATGTCATTTTCGGAATACAGTAGTTACTCTGTTGAAGTTACCCCTGAACTATTGAAAAAAAGGTAACTCTAACAGATAAAAGGTAACTCTAACGAGTGATTGCTCGGGGTAACTCTAACAGATGATTACTCAATATTTTTCCAATTTGAGAGTTCTCTTTTTTTTTTAACTTATATCATTTAAGTTATGTCTGTTTTTTGTATTTAAAAAAACAGACATAACTTAAATTTCATTATTAAACAAAATTAAAAATTCTAGTTTTAAAGAAGTCAGGGAAAAATTTGATATTCAAAAAATGCCACTTTATAAAAATGAGCGTGAACGGTCAAAAAATAGGTATTTTGGATAAAATTTTTGATTAAATTACGTGAAGAGAATCCACACCTTGGCTACCAGAAACTAGCAAACATCATTGAAGTTATCTATAACTTTAGCTACCTATAACTTTACGTATATCTATAACGTTATCTATAACTTTAGCTAGCTCTAAAGATTGGGAGTTATCGCACTTTTTTTCTGCAATCAGGAGATAAAGCTACTGTGGTTAAATTCTAAATGAACAGTTCGTTAATTTGTGGCAACTTCGTTATTTGTTTTATTCGAAAATTATTATTTAATCACAGTAAAGTTTGAGAAATTTGGGTTCAAAAAATATTTTTCAGAAATTGAAGTTTGGACCGTATACCAAAATTTCGCCCGTCAATCGCTTAGAATGTGATGAAATTAGAGCAACTATATCTCCATAAAATAATATAGAACTGTAGAAAATACATAAACAGTTACAAATTATATTATTTACTAAAAACCCTAAAAGTTGGGCATGAAATCAATAGTAGGATAAATTTCAATATCCCTCTCGATTATTTCCCGTTTGGCCAAAAACAACAGTAATTCTGTTTAATACTGTGGGGAAAAAATTGAAATGTAATTTTGAAAGTCTAGAGTTTTTGAGATTTTCTATAAGGGGTGACTCTAACAGATAACTGACATGAACTTCTCAAAAAAGGGTAACTCTAACAGATAAAAGGTAACTCCAATAGGGGTAACTCTAACAGAGTAACTACTGTATTTGGAACAGATTAAAATTTTGAAATTTCTGCGTGGGTGGATTTCGAGAA
>SCLH01002118.1:69858-84148 GCA_004367855.1 Oikopleura vanhoeffeni
TAAGTGTTTCCGTGGTTCATGCCAAGTTTGAGTGAAATCGTATGCGAGCTCTAGGAGGAGTAGAACTTTGAAATTATGATAAGGTGTTCTAGAACTTGCTGCATGGTGGTCACCAGGGTCGTCCCACTAAAGCTTAACTTTTATCTCGCTACGGCGGTTTCTCAACATTTCTATTATGCCAAAACGTCTACCTGACAATATTTTCAGATGTTGACGGCTGCCAAGATGAATATGGAACTAAAACAAAAATATTCCAAAAACCCTCTCCGTGTGAAAAATGCAATTTACGCCTCAGTTGTCCTCAAAGAATTTTCAAAAGAACTTGCTGCATTAGCCCATGAACATTCTATTTCATACTAACTTTTTTAAAGCACCCAACATTTTCATCTGTGCATGTTTAGACCTAAATTGATTTCTTAAAATATTTTCTTCTGTTTATTTTATTGTGACAATCTTCAATTCAATAATCCCTATCTTTTGAAAACTGGTTTGACTACAAAATTACATTAGATTTATAAGGACGAGCACAAGAACTTTCGGAAAGGTCCATGAATATCAGAAATCTCATATACACGGGGAACTCATTTGAAGCAACGATAAAATTAAAATATTGCTACTTCAAATGATCATCTCGGTGAAATTTTTCCACTGATATTCTCCATAAAAACGATTTTAACTAAAGCAAAAAGATTTTTTACCACCGGTAATAATTTCAATAATTTTTTTATTGAAAATTTACATAAGTTTTTATTTTAAAAACGAAGTTTTCAGCAAATATACTTTTTCGGACGTTTTATGTCTGAATGATTGTGGTCATTTTCAACCCTAGACATTTTTTCCAAATTTTAATGTATATATTTGCAAGCCCTATTTGCATCCTTGAAAATAGGTCTATTGTGATAAACTTAACACTTGATTACAAATTTACCTTGAGCACTATCTATTAAAAATCTTCAACGAATCCAATTAAAAACTGTAAAATTATATTTAACATATTTCATAAATAATAAAAAAAATTTGAAACTTTCAGTAAGTTATGACTTGAATAATGTCGTGCTGGGTTGGTGATAAGTTATCCTCTTCAATATCAGCCATTGAAACTTTGTCATCAAATTTCCAAGAATTGCTTGAAAATGGCGATGATATTTCTGACATCACTTTTTGCATTGATGAGAAGGTAAAATAATACAGCATTTGTGAGGTCAATAACCCATTTTAGGGTGTCTACCATCCGCGGGTTATTCTCGGAGAGAACACATCTGATCAAGATGTATGAGTGGTTCGAACTGTGGTGAGTCGGGCATGAGTAACGAGTATATGGGGTACCAGCAGACCGAAGCGGATTACCGTTAAAAACGGTACAATGTTGAAATTGTTGGTTTTGGCAGAACGGTTAGATTATAAAAAGTAGTTTTGGCACCTAAAGCGTTGAATTTTTTTAGGTTCAAATTCTGAAATATGAATATTTTTATATTGTTTTGTTCGAGATATAATAATACTATTTCATAAAATAACAATATTTTGACTAGTTTCGGTTTATAACCATCATCAGAATGCACAAAAATACAAAAAATATTATATGAATATTTGGGGTCAAATGACATATTCACTCATTTTGGGTTTTGTTACATATCATTCGATAGAGAATTTCATTGCGAATTCGAATCTGCAAATCTATTTTTTGTTATAAATGTAATATAATCACATAATCACCAAAACAAGGTTGATAGCTAGCTCGTAACTTGAATTCAAAACCCCTAATACATCTTAACACCATATGTACTCTCCGAGAATAACTCAATCGACAACCTCAAATGGAGTTAGTAAAAAAAAAACGTCAATTTCAGTTCTAATAGAAAGTTCTATATCGAAATAAAAACAGTTGTTTTTATTTCGATATAACATTTATAACCGTTTTTTTCAGAAATTTCACCTCCATAAAGTGGTTCTTGCTGGGCGAAGTCAGTATTTTCGAGCTTTGTTATTTGGCGGAATGAAAGAGTCTACTTCGGCAGAAATCGAAATGAAGGATACATCAGCTGTTGCATTTTCAAAGCTTATTTTCTTTATTTATACGGGAAGAATTGAACTACAACTTTTGGATAAAGATCTTGTTTTGGATATTCTAAGGCTAGCGCATAGATATGGTCTAGGGAGGTGGTTGCAGATATTTTATTTTCACATTGTTATTCGTATATAATTTATATACTTGCGCGACATGTCGTGTGTGTCTAAGAGGACAAAACGGGCCGCTATAACTGTATTGAGGAAAATTTACCTCCTTTTAGATAACAAATTGACCCAGTTGACTGATTGCTACGCAACTTTTTTGAGAGGTGCCCGTAAGTCTTGCAAAAATTTGGCTTGTATTTTTACCTCTTCAGCGACATTTTCGATTTGCTTGTCCTCTTAGACACACACGACATGCTTTTTTAAGTAAAACTAATTTATTTGAACGTAGAGCTTTCGATTTATCATTATAATCATTTTCGATGCAGGTTTTTTTTTCAAATGAAAATTTTTCGCAAAAAATGCATAGTAATGCTGAGCTCACAGCCACGAACTGTCTAACGAGAAATAAAAAGCAAGAACATTACATTTGGCTCTGATCGTGGCTAAATCGGTAAATATGCGATTTGATCAGCCATCAAGCCGCGTGACTGCATGGCATATGGGGACGCTGCACGCCGGTCTATATTTCTAAGTTTTAAACGGTTCGAAATTAACGAAAAAGACGGAAAAGAAAATCTTAAGCAGGATATTCAACAATAGGGCAAAATATGAAAAATAAAAAATCAAAGAATGAATCTTTTTTGTGCCGGTGATAATCACCCGGTTATTGGTTTAAATTTAACCGGCGTGTTTTCACGGCAAGTCTTATGACTCCGTTAGACGTTAGCCAATCTTTTTTCGTGTTTCCTGAAAATTTGACTCCGTTAAAATGTGACCGAAATGTGATCGGAGGCGTCCGGCGGAGATAAAATTTTGCGAAAAGGTATTTAGAGTCAGTCTTTGGGCATAAGATTGTATTTCCCGATTCAAAAAATGACCGGGAAAATATGTTTTTTCACGAATTTTCAGAAGATTTTTTTTTTCAAAAAAATTTATTTTTATTTTCAAAAAGTTGGTCAAAATTTTTTTGTGACAATCGGCTCTAACTTCTGAAAATCAGGAGTAATGGAGTGTTTATATACGGCTAAAAATCGAAGTTAGTGCTGCGTAATAATGGCGTTGTTAAAAAAAGGTTCCATCTTCTGAGCCACCAGATGGCCAAAAACTTTAGTTGTTTTGTGCCTCGGAATCGCTGTTTTTTCGAGAGTGAACAAGCCCCGCCCGTGAGGCTTCAAAAGAACTTCTGTATCAACTATTGTAGGTCTTCTCCTCGTTGAGTTTTAACCGGTGCGCTCCCTACCCATGGGTTATCTTTTAAGGGGATTTTCTGTTTCCTTTTAGGGAACCGTACAGTAATTCCGCATATTTGGTCTCGAAATTTGGTAATTAAAGACCTACTATTCCACGTTTTAAAGGGGTCAATACCACCAGTGTTCTAAAACGGAATGAGTTTTCCCGCCCGGTCCCGAGATATATTTTTTATCATGTGGATCCCGAGTGTTATTTCTTTAAAGATTTTTCCTATAATTAGTTATGGTTTACAAAATATTTTTTTTATATTTAACATAATAATTTTTTACCACCGACCAACATTTCAACTCCAATCCGGATCCCGTCCCGGTTCCGACCTAAGTGAAAATTTCAATCCCAACCGGGATGCGAGATTTCGATCCTGACTCGGGATCCCGATCCTGTTTCAGAACACTGATTAACACGTTCAATGCATCCATATATATGAGATTTGACTTTTTTCTGCTTATTGAGCGTAGGTTTTATTTGAGTGATCATAAGACCTGCAAAAGCTACACGCTCATGGTAATTATAAAAAGCAGTAAAATGTTCATAAAGGTGAGATCGTACAATTTTTGAAGTTTTTATGAAATTTTGAAATATAAAAAACATCAATGTGAAGGATACCTTTATATGTTAATATAGCGTACAAAATCTATCAATATTGACAATATTTTTGTAGAGGACTTAAACAAAGAATTTTTCCACTTCTCAAAAAATGTTTGTTTTTCAATCACGTTTCAGAGCAATTGGTTATTTTGCTATCCAAATTTTTGAACTCCACTCTTCATCTACGAGATGTTTGTAAAATTTACAATCACGCTGAAATGTTTCAACTCGACGATTTAGGTACGTTTTTACATTATCGATGTATTCAAAAATTAAATATTTTTTTAAGTTCAAACAACATCGGATTTCATGGATCGTCACGCTAGTGATATTTTGGAAAGCGAAGAATTTTTACATTTATCTGGGGATGCATTAATGAAGCTTATTTCTAGAAATTCTTTTTGTGCATCAGAAATGGTTATTTTCAGGGCTGTAGCAGCATGGTGTGAATTTAACAATGTCATAAGCAATTCAGCCGAACCGAGTGAGTCTCCAAACTTTAGAGCACGTTATAATCCGACGAGAAAAGCCTATAAATTCTCGAAATAAAGCTATATCCCTAAAATTTTTGAATATCACTGAAAATGCGCTCAATTATATATTTACTCAATACAAAAATTAAAAAAAATCCACTTCGGTTTTTGTAATATCTGCTTTTCAAAATGATGAAAATTAGATTTACTTCGATTTTTTAGAATGGTTTTTTCTATTACAGGGAGATTGGTAGTACCGATTCGGTACTGGTATATTATATACCGTCTATACGATCATTTTTAAATTTTGGTAAATGATCTAACTTTACAAGTCTGTCACTGCAAAGTCGGTTTGCCGATTTTTTACCGGTAATTTTTGATGTTTTTTCGGGGAAGAAACGATAATTTTTAAGTAATTGTCCGGTAAAAACAGGAAATTCCGAGCTATCTCACCGAGATGACAAACCCTTCTAAAAATCGAACCTTTGGAAAAAATTTAAATTTTTGAAATGTTTTTGCTGAAATATAAATTCCAACATAATAAATAGAACTTTAATTCATTGAAACATTTTCGTCTAACGTTTTTTCAAATGACGCTAGAATATTTATTTCAGAAAATTTTTTTTTGAAAAATTTGAATGTTTTAATTACCCCTGGTATAAAACTCTCAGAATAACATTTTGGTCATTTTTTGACAAGTGAGGTGACCTCACTGAGGTCTATGTCTAAGCAGACTAAAATCTTCGAATTTTTTATGAAAATCCGAAACTCCTAAAGGACAAATGTCTAAGCGTACAAAGTCGAATTCGTGACCCTGTCCGTTTAGGAAGACCTACCTTAGAGAGACAACACCGTATTTTCCAAATTAGGGGTTCAGGTTTTTGATTATGAAAACAATCGCTTTTTACCGGTAAAAATTCTGGTTTACAAAATTAGTTTTTCGGCAAATGCGACAATAGTAGTTTATTGAATTTAAGTCAAGATGACCAAATTTGTCGGAAAACTGGCGGAAATATTCAAGGCCTAATTTCTCAGGAAATGACCCTACAGCATGTCACATTATTGCTTGCAATCTCAGTCTGTTGCTTACCTCCGCCGATCAACACTTTCAAATTTATAAAAACGTTGGTGTTTAACACATTTAAATTCTCATTGACCCATAATCGGTGTCAATCAGTTCTCAGTAAAAACTTAGATCGCAAGCAAAAATGTGACATACCTGGTACATATATATAATATAGTAATGACTATTTTTTTCAAATTTTTTGGGTCCTAAAATCGTGATATATTTTAGTATTGCAATGTGTTCGACTTCCATTAATCGGTATGAAAGAATTGCTTCATGAAGTCAGGCCTTTAGGACTTGCTTCAGCAGATTCGATAATGGATGCAATTTCTTTGAAAGTAGAATCTCGCGATATTGAAATGCCTCATCGGTAAATTTATTTTTGTTCATCATTTATGACGATTGAAAATATTACTTTTCTGAAGTAATACATATGTATTAATATATTAATTTTTTGAAGATTTGTGATAGAAATTTTGGTAAAATTTTCAATAAAAAAGTTCATTAAAAAAACTACAGTCCCAAATGGTAGAAATACTGACCCTGAAAGTTTGTACCAGTTACGAACATCCCGATACCGTGGGCTTTACGTTTTGCTTAGGTAGCTTTTTTAAAGGCGGCCACCCTTCTCATGACGATTACGGGAAAACCATAGATGATGTCGAGAAACGTTTTTTTGCATTCAACTGCCAACTAAAAAAGCTCAATTTTATTAAGGCGGGGTTTTTTTCAACGCAACCCGCAATCAGAGCGAATGTTCTCGAAAATGGTACATACGATTCAAAAAATTATAATTGTATCCCAGATTCAATGAGTTGATACCCATGATAAACTTTGTCGATTTTTTTCGCAAATTTTATACTGAAAATACCTATATAATACATCTCCGGTTACCGGTGAACCGGTAGTCCGATGAAAAATAAAAAAATAATCTCTATTGAGCTGTTTTAATTGGCAATTGAATGCAAAAAACCATTTCTCGATATCATCAATGGTTTTCCCATAATCGTCATGAGACGGGTGGCCGCATTTAAAAAAAAACTACCTTAGGTCATTTTTTAAGGTGGGCCCACCCTTCTCATGACGATTACGGGGATATACCATACACCACCTTCTCAAACGTCCTGACACCTAGGATTTGACAATTTTTGTCAGGACGTTTGAGAAACTGTCAGGACGTTTGTCAATATACTTTTTTTGGTAATTTTATCTAAAAATTACTTCATTTTAGCTTTTTATTCAGCTTTATGAAAATGAGCAAATAAAACTTTGATTTTTAATTAATGGTCTTTCAAGATTTTAGCAAAAATAAGAAAAAAATTCTTGAGCAACATTAAAACATTAAATTTTGNCAATAAATTGATAAATTTTGGTGAGAAATTCCGGTGAAATTTGTTCCTTAAAGATATGGAAGGTGACAGCCTTCTGATATCTAAATACTATGAGCGAATTTCCACCCTACGGTTTTTCATACTTTCTTTGCACTGTATTTAAATTTTTCCTACAAAACGTGAATTTTTCGAACTTAAAATTTAATATATAAACTGGAACGTGATTTTTACGTAGGTTCTCTCGGTAGGCCCAAAAATTTTTTCCTAAAATCAGCCGTAAAGTTAAATTTTTTCTTGTTCATTCTTATATCACGATCATCTACACATTACATTCCCTGACTCCTTGAAATGCGTCCCCTTAAAGTGCGCATATCGTCTTTGACCCCTTAAAATGCACATTTTTTTGGTCAGGACTTTAAGGGGTCAGGGTCCCTGACTCAGGGACTGTAACTGTTTGAACTTAATTTTTGACGAATTCCTGGAAGAAAAAACGAGTTTCTATTTTTTCGTCACAGTTCAGACTGAAATGGCTAATATAATAGATATCCGGTTACTGGTAAACCTGTTGTTTGAAAAAAATTTCGTCATGACTAGGAGTGGTTGTCCTTAAAAACTACCTAGGTATTTTTTTTAGGTGGGTCACCCCTTCTCATGACGATTATGGGAAAACCATCGGCGATATTGGGAAACGGTTTTTTTGCATTCAACTGCCAACTAAAAAAGCTCAATGGAGAATTTTTTTCTTTTTCATCGGACTATCGGTTTACCGGAGATCTATTATATAGGTATTTTCAGTATAAAATTTGAGAAAAAATCGAAGGAATTCATCAAAAATATAGTTCAAGCAGTAAATGTGTAGACAATCGTGATATAAGAATTAACAAACATAAAAATTTAACTTTCCGGCTGATTTAAGAAAAAAAATTGGGCCCATCGAGATTCGAACCTAACAAACATTTCATTTCGATTTATATCCGGTGAACCGGATGTCAAATCAACTTAATAAAATTTCTGTAATGAGCTTTTTTAGTTGGCAGTTGAATGCAAAAAAACGTTTCTCGATATCATCTATAATATAGATTATATAGTGTTCCCCGAATCGTCATGAGAAAGGATGGCCGGGCCATCATGGGCCATGATTCATGGCCCACTTAAAAAAATACCTAAGTTCGTTTTTTGCAACTGACCCGCTTAAAAAATATGAAACAGAACGTTTTGGAATTGTTTCTGAAATTCTGCCTCAGGGGACTCTTAAAATTTTCCAGAAGATATGAACTTAATTCAATATTCAGCGGTTTTGTTTTTCCTAACAAAAATGTCGCATTGTCCAGCGAAGGTGCAGAGGTTGTCGAAGGTGAATTCTCAAATTATTTACTAGATGGAAGCAGTGAAGAATATACTTACGACAAAGGATTTAGTCGCCACATGATCGGACAGACAGAAAATGGGGATCATAAAGCGATTTGTGTCAGATTATCACAACCAACTATTTTAAATAATTTAAAGCTTTTGCTCTGGGATAAAGATGAAAGGGCGTATAGTTATTATATTGAAGGTAAATTTATAAAATGTTTATGTACACTGAGTGTACCCTTATCCGTACACCTCAGCTCGGCCAAAAATCGTTCGGATAAGGGTACACCCAGTGTATACCAACTATATCTTTAATCGAGGAAGAACGAGCATTCTGAGGCAAAATCAGCGAATTAATGTGCATTAATTCGGCTTTTGAAAACGACTCATCTGATTAAGTTTTTAGATAGCGCAAACTGAGCACAAATATTGAGAGAAAAATAAATTAACAAAAAATGGTCCGAATCAGACCATTGTTTCCTATTTTTAAGAAACACTGAGAATAAAACAATTTCAGTAATCTCAGAAAAAAATTAAAAAAAATGGTCCGATTCGGACTAATTATTTTTTATTTTATTATTCACTAGATATTTGTGCTCAGTTTGAGCTATCTAAAAACTAAATCAGATAAGTCGTTTTAAAACGCCGAATGAAGTCGGATTTCTTCGCCGCCTTCGACTCAGAATGCTCGTTCTTCCTCGATTAATGATGGACAAAAATTTTCGAATTCCTTCAAAATTTCATTCAAGTTACTTAATCCGAAATATAAAAATCTTTATTACCAGTTGGTAATTTCAAAGATCGATTACAGGTCAACCGGTTGTCATGGAGAAAAATAAAAAGTTTCCAATATCACAAATTTTGCCGGCTACATTTTGCAAAAAACGTTTTTGATAAATAATATGGTTTCTGCGCTGGCGAATGGCCGATGTTTCTTAAAAAAAATATGTGATTAATTTAATTTTTAAGTTTCTGTTGATGGAAAGGATTATATTAAAGTTATTGATTACTCCAGCTATCATTGTCGATCGTGGCAAGACCTTTATTTTGCACAACGAGTAGTTAGATTCATACGAATTATTGGAACACATAACACGGTGAGTCCTTTTTAATTAACCAAAATATTTTAAAGTTTCTAAATACTGTCGTATTTGTCTAAGCGGACGTTTTCATGTGCTTTTTTTGCGTTTTTTGGGCGAAAACCTACGCCCCATGTTTTTTCCAAATTTCAAAAATTTTCGTACGTCTAGAGCGGCACGTTTTTTTACATATCGTTTTTCTATATCTTTACACAGTTTCATGTAGAACATCAAATCAACAACCATAATATAATGGAGATACTAATTCTCAAACTTTTTTAAGGTGGTATTTTTTCGCAATTTTTATGATAATTTCAATTCATCGATGCCAGTGTTATGGACGTTTTAGGCTTCTCTATTTCTGATGGACTTATACGCTCGGAAGACTGAAATAGGCGATTGGAAGACTAAGAACAAATTCAGGAAGATTATGATGTGTCCTTGTAATAGTTTTCATTATAGGTTAGTATTCAAGACATTATGCGATTATTGGTCGAATCTGTTCACCGGTCTACTCGTTTGTATGAATTCACAAATTTTCAAAAACGTCCGCTTAGACAAATACGACAGTATATTTTAAACTATTTTTTAACTTTTGTTCGATATCATTTTTGGTGTTCGGGATCGTATTTTAAAACTTATATGTCAGAAAGGTATAAGATGCAAAATATTTTATAAAAAATAAGTAGAATTTATATTTGCTTTTCTCATGCTTCCTGGCAGAAAACGTTGTGGTGTACTATTTTGGTGAAAATAACATACGAGCTAACTGAATTTTAATTTTTCGATTAATTATACTTATTAGAATTCGAATACTAAGATCAGATTTAAATGATCATATTTTTTGCACTTTTTCAATGTGGCCATTTTTTAATTCTCAGTCAAACCCCAGTGGGGTGTGACAGTTATGCAACTTTCTCTGACCACATTTGCTTTTGTTATCAGACTAGTTCACTTTGTTGAGATATACTATTTTCGTCGGGAATTTTTCCCCTATCTTTTGCTATGAAAATTGCGTAGGCGTTAAAACCTCTCTTATAAACGAATAAAAGTGTATACAATTGAAATATGGGTGTGTCAATATCACACGCATTGTTAGAAATACACTTTCATAATTCTATCGTTGTCAATGCAAAAATAAAATTCTCAAAACATTTAGAACATAGTCTAGAAATTTTCACAGAAAATATTTTCCGCCTACACATTTCTCTAGTACAGCAGTTAAAGAAGGGTTTTTTTTAATTCCCGACGAAAATAGTATACCTCACTAGTGTCTAGTGTTATTTTTCTAAACTGAACTAATTAATCGTGGAAATGCTAAATTGAAGCGGAAGGTCGATAGAATATGTTTGATAATTTTATTTCATAATGAATGCTGGTTAAAACATAGAAGTACAATAATCATGAGTAACATAATGTGTAAAATTGAAAGTGCTAGAGAGCAATTTGCAGCACAAAATTTGATTATTAATATGTATAGACTATACAGTGTAATCTATACAGTATGAGTTTATGAATTGGCCTAGCATCTTGATTCTGGTTCAAACTCAATGAACCGAAGATGCATTTGGTGATTCAGTCGAGCAAGACGTTCGATTTCACCCCAATAATTGCGCTGTTCCGTATGTTTTTCCTTCAGCATTTCTTCTGATTTCTTGAATTTTTCTTTGCATGCTGCGTTGGAACATGATACATTCTGAGACAATAAATCGTTGCGTTTTTTATTAATTTCATCTTGTTTAGTTTTCAATTGATATTTTAGACCGCGGTGATGCATTTTTGAATTAATCAGGTCCCCTACGTAGTCGTAATACTGTATTCTATGGTCTCGTAATCCTCTAGTTTGTGCTGAATTATTAATATTAAAGTATGAAAGGAATTTGATTTATTCAAATTTATGACCGTACATTAGGCGGTGGTATCTTCAACATGGAAAGTAACATTAAGGAAGTACTGGTCGCATTTAGAGACTCGGACATGAAATTTTCTAGATTATCTGTAAAATGTTTTTTTCTGAAAATATGGACAAAAATAAGTTGATAAGAAGTCTTTTTATTTTCATTTGTCATAAAAAAGGATTTTTTTCGCGATTTGAGAAAATATTTCTTTCATTTTTTCAAATTTCTGAGAATTTGAATCGCTGTCCCCCAAAAAACGAAATACAAAAATGCAAATTGTGGACCTTGGTGCTCTGCCCGTATCCTTAAGGGGGTGGGGAAAGCAAATTAGATATTTTGACATCAGCTTTCTCGAACAAGACTGAGAATGGGAATAGGCTATATTTTGCGAATTGATTTCGAGAACGGAGTTTCAGTTGGGTCCCATTCTGAGAAACCAAAAAAAAATTTCGAATATGCACAGAATGAGCTCTAACATGCACTAGAAGGCAAAATCCATCTAAACTATATCTTCGTCTATAAACGATTTTATGATTTTGTTTCAAAATATTTTATTTCATTATCTAAGATTAAGACACCCCAGAACAAAACTAAACCCTGCAAGCCCAGCGCGAATTTGAAATTTCCAGCTAACTTCGAACATATGTTTTTTGGTCCTGTGTTATAAAAAAAGTGCTTCAATCACAAATTATATGTCCTTACCGTAAGCCACACTCTTCGTCTGTGTTCCAACTGGCTTTCCTTTTTAGTTGAATTTCAATAAGATTTTTCTGTGCAAAAAAACTCACGTATTCGAGTTTTAGCTGGAAATTTCAAATTCAGCTCTTGGAGTCGTTAGATAATGAAAATAAAGATTTGAAAAAAAACTAGTGAAAATCGTGTTAATAGACGAAGCCAAACATACTATATTTAAGGCTTGCATTTTGGCCTGTTTAGTGCATGTTAGAGCTCATTTGTCGCTGACCGTCGAAATTTCTTTTTGGTTTTCTTAGAATACCCTGACCCTGTTTTCTGAATCAATCCGGCAAAACTAAACCTATTTCCCCGTTCTTATCAGTTGTTCAGGGCGAGCGCCGATTTAAAAATACTAATTTTTGCTTCCCCACCCCTAAGGGGGTATACGATCTGATTTTGACATTTTCTAGTTGAAAATATACTGAAATACACTTACAGTTTGAGAAAAAACGAAAATGCTAATTTGTAGGATCTATCCTTGATCTTGCGAAAAATACAATCACATTGATTTTTGACCAATTTAACCACTAGGTACAAGTCGTAAAGGTAATTTCAAAAGTTCAAATCTAATCCTCCTCCTCAGACGGATATTCAAATGAGGCCCAAGATTTCACAGGATCGACCGAGTAACGGTAGTAATATAAATTTTTTCATCGAGCGCTTTTTTGAATCCGCGCATACTGAACAATTTTAGAAAACGCCAACTTAACCGACGATTTTTAACAATTCATGAACTTAACAAAGGAATCTATCCCTGCCGAGATATGTCTTGCAAACTAGCTCAAATTTATATCGAAGATTCCTCATGAAAATTTTGAAGAGAGATGATCGAGAGCGTTTTTTGCAATTTCGAGCTAGACACACACAGAATGATGATTTTTTTGGTCATTCCAAAAAAATTTTCGGAAAAAAGTGTTCGAATTTTTTCTCGAAGTAGGCTCAAAAAGAAAGCCAGTGCACAACACGATTGAGAAAGTTGGCTTACGTCAAGCTCGATAGCTTTTGAAGTGTTAGTGGTCCAAATTTGAGCAATACTTATTTTAAACCTCATCTTTTTAAACATACTTAGAAAAAGATCGAAAAAAAGCGAAAAATTTCGAACAAAAATTTTGATTGATTGAGTTCTTCTTAGTGACACTTAATTATCACCGCTTATCAATTTCAAGCAGTTAATCCTCTACGAGGTTTAATTTAATATCAGTCGATACTCCTTAAGGGAGTACTGGTCGCATTTAAGGCCAAAAACAGGTGTTTCAGCGTCGCACCTCAATAATACTAGAAACAGCACGAACATATGATTTCATTCAGGGATAATTGAACATTATCTTGCTTTCACAACAAAAAATCGAAGGCCTCTGATGGCCGACCAATCAGGAACGACCTTTCAAAGATGATATTCTCACTTCAAAATGCTACTCCTTCCTGAGTTTCAAGATAGAGAATTTATATTTTTTAGGCCACAGAGAACGTGAGCAGAACCGAAAGTTCAGTTTTATCTCAAAAAAATTTCATCGCGGGCTTAATGAGCAAAAAACGGTTTTTTGGCCTTATTTTGAGTGCCTCGGGAAATGCTACTCTCCCTGGATTTTGACGGCAGAAACTAAACCGTATGATACGATCCTTGAGGAATACGCGCAAAGCCCCTAGTCTCACTTTGCATTTTGTATCTCGTCTTTCTTGGAACCGCGCGATTCCAAATTCTCAGAATTTTCAAAAAATGTTGAAAAAAATAATCATGAATATGTTCAGAATGCGAATGGACAATACTTTGTTTTTATGAACAAAATGTAAAATAAAAGACTCTGATAACCTTATTTTGTCCATGATTTTCTAAAAAATAAATTTAAAACCAAATCTGGAAAATTCATGTCCGAGCTTTAAATGCGACCAGTACTCCCTTAAGGATCGTATTCATACCAGCTTTAGTTTTCTGCCTTCAAAATCCAGGGAGGAGTAGCATTTTTCCCGAGGCACTCAAAATAAGGCCAAAAAACAGTTTTTTGCTCATTTAAGCCCCGAATGAAATGTTCATGAGTAAATCGGACCTTGGTGTTCTGCTCACGTTCTCTGTGGTCAATAAAAGTATTCTCTATCTTTGAAACTCAGGGAGGAGTAGCATTTTGAAGTGAGAATATCATCAGTTTTTAAAGGTCGTTCCTGATTGGTCGGCCAATCAGAGGCCTCCGATTTAATTTGTGGAAGCAAGATATATGTTCAATCATCCCTGAACTGAAATCCATATGTTTCTAGTATTTTATTGAGGCGACGCTGAACACCCTGTTTTTGGCCTTAAAATGCGACCAGTACTTCCTTAACCCACATACTCAGCGCTGGCCATATCTGG
>SCLH01002119.1:0-23394 GCA_004367855.1 Oikopleura vanhoeffeni
TAAAAATTCCAATGCCTTAAAGCTTTTCTGTGAACAACATTCAAAGTAGAGCCACAATTGTGGCTTCTGGGGTGCCTTGGCGGAACTTTTTTTTAATATGCTCACAAGGGTTAAGGATGCTGGGCGACGAAATTGGGCTCTTTTTTACCACAATTTTTCAAGTGAGTTTCTGAGAACCTGGCTTCAGAAATGAATTATTTTTTTTTCCATAGAGAGCGTAGTAAAACTCTTGGAAGAGTAGATTGCAAGTTACTATATCAAGTCTCCATTCTGATACGTTTTCAACACTACGCTCAAGAAAATGATTGTTTAGTAGGCGCTCCCTAAAGCACTAAAAGTCTACCCTTCATTCATCTCTATCACTTTTCTTGTTAATTTGCGAATTCAATTCAGATATAAATGACTCTCCGAGCGAAGAAGCTATTTCGCAAAAATTTGCCTCTAGTGGTCAAAACAGCGTATTTGGGGCCTCAGCAGCAAAGCCTACCCTCCTTGAAAATATATTAGAATTTTTCTTAATTGTGCATTCGAATTCCACCGCAAAGCTGGATTAAGGTCAGCGAAGAAAGCCTTTTTCTGAATTTTTTTTCCAAATCGCAGGAACCGACTTGTGAATTTCTAGTTTTTGTGTGAGATATACTGAAACTATAAATTTTCTAAACACTACTTTTATGAAAAAAATTCACATGTCAGAAAAGAAATCCTTATGGAGTAAAAAATCAAGTGACAAATGTCTCTACAAAAATAGAGCCAGATCAAAAAGAGTTATCTGCATGAAATCTCAATATTGTCACCCGCTAATTAAACCTTTAATTTCAAACCCCCGAAAACCGACTTTTCTTTGAAAAAAATCTCAAACGACCAACAAAAATCTTATACGTTAAAAAAACTTGGCAGAAAATTCTCTAAACAACATAGGTGAATCAAAAGTATTATACGTGAAGCTGAGATATCGTCGCCCACATCCTGCTTAAGGATGTGGGCGACGATAATTTGTATTGGGCTCTTTTTCACATTTTCAATGTGAATTTCTGAAAAACCTGGCTTCAGAATAACTAATTTTTTTTCAAATACGTAGTACACTCTTGAGGGGTTGTCAGTACTATTTCAAGTCATCTGATACTTCAACCTACGCTCAAGGTGTAAATTAGTTTTTTAGTAGGCGTCCCTAAAAGCACTAAAAAGCCTACTCCTCATTCACCTCTCATTCACTGTTTATTTTATTGATATTTGCAATTTAGAATGTAGATATATTTGGGAGCCTCGCGCAAAAGCCTACTCCTCCTTGAAAATATTTATATTTTTTTTAATTTGTGCTTCGAATTCACCGCAAAGGCTGAATTAAGGTTCAAATGGAAGCCTTTTTTCAATTTTTGTCAGAACTATAAATTTTTCTAAAACTTACTTTATTTGAAAAAAATTCAAAATTTAGAAAGAAATCCTGCGAGTTTAAAAAATCAGTGACAAATTCTCTACAAAATAGGCCAATCGAAAAAGTTATCTGAGAAATCTCAATTATCGTCACCCTTAATTTAACCTTTAATTTCAACCCCCGAAAAACCGACTTTTCTTTGAAAAAATCTCAAAACCAAAAAAATCTTATACGTGAAAAAACTTGGCAGAAAATTCTCTACAAAATATGTGTATCAAAAAAGTATTCTAATAACTCTCTATTATCGTCGCCCACATCCTTAAAGCTCATTTTTAAGGGGGTTGTGAAATGTTGATAAATTGCAGGAGATTTAAAATCGGAACTTTTTTTGGTGTTGTGATTTTGAGCTTGGATTTTTTGGAAGATATTTTCATCGGTCAAATTTTGTAATTTGATATTTTTGGGGTCAAATTTCAAAATCCTTATTTGGGGTCATATTACACTGCACGTGAAAGAAAACGACTAATGTCTATATGATATAGTCTATATCATATAGACTATACGGTATAGTCTATACCTCCTTAATCTAGCTTTTTTTATTTCAGAAATCAGATTTTGTCGTGTTGGAACGAAAACCCACAAGCTGAGGTGAGCCAAGAAGTTGCAGCTAAATCAGTTTCAAAGATTGAATATCAAGATAGTTCTCTCATTCACGCCATTTGGATATTTCTACTCAGAAGAGGGATTATCAACCATGGAGATTTCAAAATCAAGAAAACTCAAAACAAACAAACTACTGAAAAAAGCATCGCAGTCATTGGTGGAGGCATTTCTGGTATATAATTAAAACTAGCAAAAGTAACCTTCAAGAAATTTTCGATTTGATAGATTTAAAAGCTTTCGGAATTCTGTTTGGACCAAGTTTTATTACGAAAAAGTGGTATTTTTGCATATTTTACCGGTAAAAACTACGGTTTAAAGTGTAGTTCGATGTTTTGCATGACTTCGCAAGGTTGGCCAAAATTTTTAAATAATTCGGATTTGAAAACAACTCATCCGATTACATTCTAAGATAGGTCAAACTGAGCACAAATATCTTGTTAATGATAACAAAAATTTTTTTTTATTTATTAGTTTTTCCTTAAAAAATTAGAAGCAATGGTCGGATTTGGACCAATTTTTGTATTTAATTATTTAAACGATATTTGAGCTCAGTCTGAGCTATATAAGGATGTAATCGGATGAGTCGTTTTCAAAAGCCGAATTATTTAAAAAAATTGGCCAAAAATCTAGCAAATAACGACCAGGAATTCGCGTAATCGATATAATCATAATGATCCATTCAGCTTTGATGTTTATATGAGAATCATTTTTCCGCCTAGGTATTTTTTTAGAACACACAGCTGAGGTCCACTCAGTTTTTGCCATGCCATTTAAGAATGGAACAAGATATTCAAAAACAAATTTCTGCATCCAACAGCCAATAAAAAAATATAAGATCATTTTTTTTTATTCTTCGACGATTGTCCGGTTATACCGGAAATTGACCGGTAAAAGTTTCAAAAGTCGATTCTGAGAACACCGCACATCTTTCGAAGCCAATTTTTAGGCAATTAGTACAACTTTTTGTGCTAGAAATTTTTGCCGAAAATGTTTTATAATTTGACACCCTAAATTTTGTTTTTCAATGAACAAAAAACTGTACCCCCCTACAAGAATTTTTCTTTAGAAATTTCTAAGGGTAGTTTTTTTATAGGGGCGACAGATTTTATTTTTCACCACAGCCTCAGCTTTTTCAGTTGAACGCAAAAAAACGTTTTTCAATATCTCTTACGGTTAGTCCGTGGTGAAAAATGTAATCTGTCACCCCTATAAAAAAACTACCTTTAGGAATTCCTAAAGATAAAATCAAAAGTACTGCTTTTGAGCTCAATACGAACTCACAATTATAATTTTTTGAGTTTTAAAAAAATATCTTTCATTATTTTTTTAAGGTATCATCGCCGCAAAGCATTTAAGATATCTTGGATTCAAAGTGACTTTATATGAAGCGATGGAAAGACTCGGTGGTCGAATTTGCACTTATCATAAAAAATCAAATGATAGTAATGCATCGCAATGGCACGCAGAGCTAGGAACTGGTTCAATCATATTTTGGAAACTATAATTTCAACTTATAAAAACATTAACACTAAACAGACAGAAATTATACATATGTAGGAAATCAGGAAACTGTTCTAAACATGTAAATGCGTGTTTTAGGTATACTTGAGTCATATAATATGAGTCATATGATATGACTCATATGACATGGAAAAAATCTATTATTATTTTTCTGAATTGGAAATAAAATTATCTTTCAGGTGATGTGTAATATGACCCCATATAAGTCATTTTCAAGATTTTTACTTTTTCGTGTCATATTACAAAATTTGACCCTTTAAAATTTTCTCCGAAAAACTAAGGTAGTTTTTTTAACTTGCCCCACCCTTCTAAGTCGTTTTTCTCGAAGATATTTGACCGAAAAAAATATTTCATAACGTTACCATAACTAGAGATATCGCTATTTCAAATCATAGTCAGTTTTAACCAGTATATAATATACTGTATACTGGTAGTGACCACTCGACAATAATATGTCACGACCCAAACCATTCTTGGTTCCCTGCNAATATCTCTTACGGTTAGTCCGTGGTGAAAAATGAAATCTGCCGCCCCTATAAAAAAAACTACCTAAGGTAGTTTTTTTAAACTTGCCCCACCCTTCTAAGTCGTTTTTCTCGAAGATATTTGACCGAAAAAAATATTTCATAACCTTACCATAACTAGAGATATCGCTATTTCAAATCTTAGTCGGTTTTAACCAGTATATAATATACTGTATACTGGTAGTGACCACTCGACAATAATATGTCACGACCCAAACCATTCTTGGTTCCCTGCTAAAATAATTTTTGGATTTTGACTTGTAGTTTTCTAAAAGTCGGTACCACCAGAATTGTAATATCAACTATAGGCTATAGTCTATATTAAACTCAAAAGCCGTCATAGGATTTTTTAATGTTTGGTCTAAAGAGGGTAATGTGCCCAAATAGATTTAGCCTATTTTTGTATGTCTACTTCTAGAATTTTACAACAAAATAAAGTTTAAAAGTTTACGGAGGTCATTTAGGGTGAATAATAAAGACTATTGTTTTGCTCTTCAGTCGTATTTTTCTGAAAAGAAAGTGTTTTATACAAAATTTTCCGTAAACAGATGTTAAATAAACTTGATTTTTTGCTACTCACCTTAAAATTACAAAAAAAATGGCAAATCGTCTTATAGAAGGACAAAATAAAAAGCCTAGGTTTTTGCCAGATTTTGTTCTTATAGAAGAATTCCACAGTAAGATAAATTTAAAGCCACAAGTTTTAACGGTTAAATTACAAAACTTTATTAAAAATATACTTTAATTTTTTTTCTTTACTCACATATCCTATTAACACTTAAAACTATCAAATTGATGACAAGGATGATCACGATGACTCCTTGTCATCAATTTGATAGTTTAAAGTGTGAATAGGATATATTGAATGACTCCGTTTGATGCTCTCGATCATCAAATTGAATACTTTATCAAATGTTTTATTTTGAGTATTTATTACAGTCCATGCGCCCTAACTGGAACGCCATAAATTTGACGGTTGCGCCCAATCTGGAACCTTTTTGCAGAAATTTGTTTTGTTGGAAGAAAGTGTGTCGAATTCTCGTTCTGACCAGCTCAAAAAGGCCCTTCGAAGTCGCAAATTAAAGTTTGTGGTGTTCCAGTTAGGGCGCATGAACTGTAATAAAATATTAAAAGTAAACCATAAGATTTCTGTAATCATCTGACGGTAACAAAAAAATTTGTTGCTTATATAATATTTTTTTATGCTAAATATTATGGTTTCTTATATTTTTTATTAAAGTAGTAATTTTAAATATCTTCAATAATTTGTAATAATGAAAACCCATCATCCAAAGACCATTCATTTTAGTTATTTATAACCAATGCCACAAGATGCCATTGCGAAGTGAAAATTGTCCTTTAGGTAATTACGGCCAATTAAAAATGGTAACTAGGTGGATTTTATTTTGAACGCCAAGCTATAGCTGATGTCAATGGTTTGAAAATAAAATCCACCTAGTTACTATTTTTTATTGGCGGTAATTACCTGAAGGACAATTTTCACTTCGCAAGTTAAAAAAGTACATACAAGTACTGTACAAAAAAATATTTTATTTCCTACGTACTGCCGCATTTGTCTACTGTAGACTAATTCAGCCATAAATTTAATAATTAACTTGGTCCCCGACTTCTGTCACTTCGACTGACTCGTTTTTAATGGAATAAAGGACATCCAGAGGCCTAGATCTAACATTATTCGTCAAACACTTTTGTCATTTTTTAATCGGATTTAAATCCGAAACGTTACTTTTCGAGATAATTTAGAAAAAGTCACTTTGTCTGGACAGGCAATATCTTCGATATTTACCAACTATATTTTAAATTTAACCAATCAGAGTCGTTTATTTCACAAAAGTTAAATGGTACGAAAACATTCAGCAAAAACCCCATCAGTTATTTTTGTTTGAAAATCATGAAAAAAAATATTGAACCCGTTTGAGGTGCTATGGTTGTGACTGGTCTCCCTGGCAATCCGATCCACACTTTATCTAAACAATTCCGATTCGAAATCCGGAAAATAAAAAACGAGTGTCCATTATGGTGTGACGGTCAAAGAGTGGATAAAATTCATGATTCCAGTGACCGTAAAATAGATGAACTTTTTAATAAAGTTTTAGAAGCAGTTCAAAATCTCCGCAAAAATGACAAATTTCGAGACAAAGATTTTTCTTTGGGATCAATGATTGAAAAAATGCTATCACTTCAGGAGAAAAAATGTCTCATAAATTATCATGGTTCGTATAGTTCAAAATATAAATTTTGCAAAAATTATTATGTTTTAAACGGCTCACGTTTCCTAGAGTTTACTTTAAAAGGCAAATTCTGAAATATTACATAATTAGTGTCAGATTACATTTTTTTTGAAATTCCAGTGTCACTTTACATTTTTTTTAATTTTTGGTTTGTCAAATCAAAAAAAAATTCTGGTGTCAAATAACAAGTTTTTCGTAGTTTCAGTGTTAAATATCCTTTTGTTTTTGTCTAAATTTATGTGTCAAATTTCAATTTTTCTCGAAATTTCAAGAAAAATTGGAATTTAACACAAGACTTTTTTTTTGATTTGACAAACCAAAAATTTAAAAAAAATGTAACGTGACACTCGAATTTAAAAAAAAATGTAATTTGACACTTGTCAAATAAGATTTTTTGAAAATTTTGATAAAACTTTATAAAATTTGATATCATTGAGCCAAAATTGTGACTTTGAGTTTTAAAATTCTACCCTAGAAGTTTTTACTATGCTTGGCAGCTTAAATTTCTCTTTCAGAATACATAATCAAATTGGAAGATCGATACTCTAAACTTGAAGAAAGCGAAAATGAACTTGCGCAAGTCCGTGAGACTATGATCAAGTTGAGAGGAGAAATTAAGAAACATTTGAAAAATAAAGAAGATGCAAAAGACAAAAATAATGAAGATGAAATTTGTGTTTATCATTATTATGCTTCTAGAGATAAAGTTGAGCTAAATGAAAAAATTGAACTTTATGAAGGAAAAGTGAACAAAATATTTTTTGGAAAATTTTGTTTCGAAATATATTTAAGGTGGTGCTCCATGGTCCATGGTGGTCGTAAATAATTTAGGCATTTTTTTTAAGGGCACCAACCTTCTCATGACGATTACGGGAACACCATAAATTATATCGAGAAACGTTTTTCTGCCACTAAAAAAATTCAATGTAGAGTTTTTTTTCTTTTTCATCAAACTACCGGTTCACCGGTAACCGGATATCTATTTTATAGGCATTTTCAGTATAAAATTTGAGACAAAAAATCGAAACTCGTTTTTTTCTTCCAGGAATTCATCTCAAATATAATTCAAGCTGTATATTTATTTGTAGACAATCGTGATATAAAAATGAACAAACATAAAATATAACTTTCCAGATGATTTAAGGAGAAAAAAATTGGCCCATCGAGATTCGAACCTACCAAAAAATTACATTCCGGTTTATAACCGGTGAACCGGATGTCAAATCAGCTAGATAAAATTTCTCCTTGAGCTTTTTTAGTTGGCAGTTGAATTCAAAAAACCGATTCTCGATATCATCTATGGTTTTCCCGTAATCGTCATGAAAAAGGTAGTGTCCTTTAAAAAAAACTGCCTCAAATAACTTTTTTTTCGCAGCGACATATTTGACTGTGCCACCACGGACGAACCTTATGACTCATAAGTTATCAGATATAATGACATATTCGCAAAATATGTGCTAAGTATTTTCAAAATGATCAGAAAGTGCGTTTCCGACCATTTTTTGGGGGAAAAGGCCACCAATATAATTTTAACGTTCAAAATTTGCATTCGTTTTTCCCCAAATTATTGACGACCACCCCTTGCTGATTTTTTTAAATTTTCATTGATTGGCATTATTTTTTTAAATTCGTATTTTAGCGCTTGCCCGGAATATCAAATAAATAACATTACACTTTTTGGGGATTTTATTCCTCGCATGCAGCATCCTCACAACTTAGCCTGACCCGTTAACAAAAGTATCAAAATTGATGAAAACACTGAATTTTGAAAAAATAAATTTTTATTAAAAAATAATGTTTCAAAATATTTTGTTTCAAAAACTTATTTTTTAAAATTCAATTTTCATCGATGAAAATATGTTTCGAAATTTTTTTTTGAAAAAAACTGATTTTAGAAAATTCAAATTTCATCGAGTTTTGGAGATCAAAATTTCATCGATAAAATTTTATTTCGAAATTGTCTTTTGAAAAAACAATTTTTTTCGATAATCTTTTTCACTTCAAAATAGAAAAAACAAAATATCGAGATGAAGTGGAAAAAGACATAAAAGTTGAAGAAGAAAATCAACCTCCTCGAGTTTATATGAATAAATTCGAACGGCGAATTTTTGACTGGTATATCGCTAACCTAGAATATGGCAATGCTACTTGTATCGACGATTTATCCATGAAAAATTGGGACCAGGTAAAACATCATCAAAAATTTGATTTCTGAATTTTGCAGTTTCGTGAATCATGAAGTTTCGAAAAATTACGACCATAAATTATGCTCCATAAATATACCTTATGTTTTTCGTTTATTTGTATTAATGTCGGTTTTTACAGGTGGCTCAAATTTAATTTTTGAAATATTTTTGAAAATTGTCAGCGAGAAATCCAGAATGGTAAAAATAGATATGCGGTAATTTTTAGCGGAGCCACAGAGGGAGTGTCAGTTGCGTCGAATGTTCTCAAAGATGGCTCATCCGATTGAACTAATTTAAAAAATGACCAAGGCCCAAAGAGTTGATACCTGCATAAAACTCTTTGGGCCTTGGTCATTTTTAAATTAGTTCAATCGGACGAGCCATCTCTGAGAACATTCGACGCAACTGGGGGGGTACCGTATAACGGGTAGAGGGTCTTTCTTCACGCTTTTTTGCGTGAAGAAAAACCCCAGTTTTCGTTCACGCATTTTCGTTGCGTGAAGAGAAACCCAGTTTTCTTCAGGCTTCGGCACCCACTAGCTGAGCCTTTCCAACAAACGCTTTTGCATAGGTTTTTACAGTGTACACTGGGCACGAGTTTACCTGACCCTATATTTAACTCTTTCAAGATAGGATTGTTTTTGTGTATATAGAAGATTATTGTGTACATTAGGGCATGGCAAAAATTTATATGGAAAACCTAGAATTGGTACAAAAAAAATAATGGTTTCACCCAAACCTTTCTTTTCCTGACAAACAGTTTTTCATGATGTTTTTACTGTGTACACTAGGGCGTCACCGGTCGAGGCCAAAATAGGACTAAAGGGTATCTGGAAAATCGAGGTATCATTCCTCTTAATTTTTCCCAAAAAATTCGAAAAAATAATTTTGAAAATTTCGAAATTTTCGAAATTTTTTTTCAAATTTTTTGAAATCTGAAATTTTCGTATGCCCGGGAATTGCAATATGCACATTATACAACGAAAGAGGAGAAAATTTTAAGTATTTTGGCTGAAAAAAAAAATCCAAAAATAATATTTTTGACGAAATTTTTCATAATGAGAAAAATTACATTTTTGACATGAGTCATTATCTCGCTGTAAAACCGAAGTGGTCACTTGAATTTTATTTAGCACAATTTTTTCGATGTAAAGGTCTTTGTGCAGTTCATGCCAATTTCAGGAAAATTGCGGCCAAATTGAGCTCCGCGTAACAAATGGCGTGTGATATAGATGAATATGTTTTGAAGTACGCTAATGGGAGAAAATGCATCAAATAATAATCAGGCATATTTTTGGATAAATTTAAGTCGATTAAGAGGTCGGCGACTCATATTTGAACGTCACTGATCAAATATATGCGATTTTCGTTTTTCAGTATTTAATTATTATAAAACAAATGCCAATTCGGTAGTTTTTGGGTCAACAGCAGTTACTAATGAAATTAACACAGTTTTTGTAAAAAAAATAAAATTTGAAAATTAATGTTTTTTGGCTCCCAAACCCGATTTTCGAGAAAAAAACTGAAAGTACGAAAAAGGGGCCCGCTTTGACCCGGAATTTTTTATTATTATCAAATTAACCCCTCGGCAAACTTAGTTATCACCAGTTTTTTGGTACATACATCTCCGATAGATGGTGTCATATTACACTTTTTTTAGAATTTTGAGGATTTTTCTAAGTTTTTCTACACTGGAAAAAAAAAAATTTGCTGAAAAAATTTTTTGCAGACTTTCAGACATTTAAAAAAAAATGAAAAAAAAATTCGAAAAAAAAATTTTTTCAGCAAATTTTTTTTGCCAGTTAAGAAAAATACTTAACAAAAATCTCAAAAAAGTTTGATTTCCAAAAGTTATGTAATACAGGGGGGATATATCGCCGGCTCAATATCGATGATCCAAACCTACGCGCAATTTTATGATTTTGGCTTAACACTTCAACCCCCACCTGCTTTTCCATGTTGATATTTACCAACTTCGTTTTCTGTGTTTTTTAAACACACTAGTATTTGCTAACTAATAGTTAGCTAACTATAGTTAGTAATTAAAATTAAACATAATGTTTAATTTTTATTTTGCGGGAATAAAAATAAGAGGAACTCTCAGGGCTGCTCCGATATTCGCCGGCCAAAATGATACGTCCCGAAATAATTTTTGTCTTTGTGGTTTAAAACACAGAAAAGCCGGTGGGGTTACGTGCCAATATCGCCAAATGTGCCGATATTGCTGAATAATTTTTTTAAATAAAATTTTTAAAAATGTTCGAAAAAAAAACAGTTCATGCGCTTATATTTTAATTTTGAATATTTTTTTTCAAAAAAATATGTTGATTTATCTTTATACGTTTTTGAAATCAAATTTTCAAAATAAATTAATTTTTGAAATGCCCGGAAAAATTAAAATTGGGAAATTTTTCAGCCAAATAAGTTAAACCTATTTCAAACTTAAAATTGTTAAACCCAACTTTCAAACACTCATTTTCAGTGTATTTTATTTAATTCACTTTTCAAATTGTTTTCGAATTAATTTTTTCATTAAATAAAATGTTTGATAAAATTGTTTATTAAATTTTGAAAGTTGGTATTACACATTTTCAAGTATTTTGGAATTTTGACTAAAAAAAATTATTTTTTGTCGCGTTTTAGGCAAATAAAAAATGCCAAATTTTGGTAGCAAAAATTCGATTATTGAAAGTTGATTTTACCCTTTTTTCTAGTATTTTGAAAATTATACTGGAAAAATTTTCAAAAAAAATTTTTTGCGGCGTTTTAGCCAATTGAGAAATTGAAAAAAAATTTTCGAAAATTTTTTTTTGAAAATTTCGAAAAAATTTCAAAAATTTTTTTTTCATTTTTTTAAATTGGCTAAACGCGCCGCAAAAAATTTTTTTTTCAAAATTTTTTCAGTCAAAAATGCAAAATCATTAAAAAAATGGCAATAATTACGAAATTTTCACACGCCATTTGTTACGCGGCAGCTCATTTTGGCCTCAATTTTCCTGAAAATTGGCATGAACTAGCACAGAGACCTTTACATCGAAAAAAATAGTGCTAAAAAAAATTCATGACCACTTCCGGTTTTACAGCCGGTTATCTAGTGACCGGCATCTATTTTGGTCATTTAGACACCAGGGAGTTAAAATTCAAAAAGTCAAAGCCAGTTTTTTGCTCCAAATTAACCAGGAAACACGATAGGAGTACTTGAAAATTCTCAGTTTCGACATTTTTTCTGAGTCCGAATCGACCGGTGACGCCCTAGTGTACACAGGACCACAACTTACCTAAGTCTAATTTATACCGTTAAGCATTTAAATTAACATTCTAAAATTCATAATTAATCAATATGTTGAGTTGCAAATTTTTCGAAATGCGTGAAGAAAATTCTTAAAAACGTAGGTTTTCTTCACGCGCGTGAAGAAATTCTCAAAACGTAGGTTTTCTTCACGCGCGTGAAAAAATTCTCAAAAACGTAGGTTTCTTCACTGCGCGGTGAAAAATTCTCAAAAACGTAGGTTTCTTCACGCGCGTGAAAAATTTTCAAAACGTGGTTTCTTCACGCGCGTGAAGAAAATTCTCAAAAAAGTAGGTTTTCTTCACGACGTGAAGGAAATCTAAAAACGTAGGTTTCTTTCACAGCGCTGAAAAAAATGTCTCAAAAACGTAGGTTTCTTCAGCGCGTGAAGAAAATTCTCAAAAACGTAGGTTTTTCTTCACGCGCGTGAAAAAAATTCTCAAAACGTAGGTTTTTCTTCACGCGCGTGAAAGAAATTTTCAAAAACGTAGGTTTTCTTCACGCGCATGAAGAACATTCTCAAAACATAGGTTTTCTTCACGCGCGTGAAAAAATTCTCAAAAACGTAGGTTTTTTTCACGCGCGTGAAAAAATTCTCAAAAACGTAGGTTTCTTCACGCACGTGAAGAAAATTCTCAAAACGCAGGTTTTCTTCACGCGCGTGAAAAAAATTCTCAAAAAACGTAGGTTTTCTTCACGCGCGTGAAGAAAAAACTCAAAAACACATGTTTTCTTCACGCACAATGGTGAAGAAACGCCCGAGACCGTTAGACGGCATTTTCCGGACAACGGCCTCTTCCCGGACAACGGCCTTTTCCGGACAACGGCCTTTGTTGTACAACGGCCTTTTCCAGACAACGGCCATTTCGGACAAAACAGCCTTTGTTGTACAACGGCCATTACCGCAACTGACACTCCTCGGTGGCTTCGCTAAAAAATGCCGCCTAGTAAAGATAACTTAATTTGTACCGAAAAAATCGAAAACATATTTTTTGAAATTTATTCAAATTTTTTTCGAATTTTTCAAAATGGAAAATTTTCGTATGTTCAGAATTGAGCCAATATAAATTATTAAAACAACAATTATTAAAAATTTCGAAAAAGAAAATTTTTCGAAATTTTTTTTTAATTGTCCATAACGTCTGCAAAAAAATTTTCATCAAATTTTTTTTTCCACTTGTTCAAAAATTCTTTAAAAAGAGTAATATGACACCATCTTTTTGAGATATATGTACCAAAAAACTGTACATAACTCAGTTCAACAAGGCGGTTAGTTTGGTAATAACTATTTTTTTTTCGGATCAAAGCGGGGTCCCTTTTTTCTTACTTTTACGTTTTTTTTCTCGAAAAATCGAGGTATGAGAGCCAAAAAAGGGGGTACCGTACAACGGCCGATTATGTACAACGGCCTGTAGTACAACGGCCATTGTACAACGGCCGTTCGACAACGGCCCTATTGTACAACGGCCCTATGTACAACGGCCGATTATGTACAACGGCCGATTATGTACAAAGGCCCTGATGTACAACGGCCCGGATGTACAACGGCCCTGATATACAACGGCCCTAATGTACAAAGGCCCTGATGTACATCGGCCCTGATGTACAAGAAGTAAGTCGAAATTAATGGTGGACACGCTAAATATAATGTATTATGTATTTTTAAATAATAATAATTTTTAGGGCGATGCTTTTGAATTCCCTGGTGATCATTATGTTATATCGAATGGGTACGATTACATAATCGATAATTTAGCTCAAAAAGCTCGCGACATGGGAGTAGAATTCAAACTTGGTCACAAAGTAGAAAAAGTGATTTTGGAAAAATCGGAAGTCAATTTGACGGTTGAAAAGGGAGATAAGAAATCGGTAGAAATTTTCGAATCGGTTGTTTGTACGGTACCACTAGGAGTGCTCAAAGCAGACTGCATCAAGTTTGAACCTAGGCTACCAGACTATAAAAAAGATGCGATCAAAAGACTTGGCTTTGGAAATTTAAACAAAATTGTCATGCATTTTGAAGAGAGATTCTGGGATGAAAAACTAGATACCTTCGGAAATGTAAGTTATATGTACTTAAATTTAACATATATATTTTTGATGATATTTGAATATAGAATAAAAATTTTTATAATGATTTCTTTAAAAAATGGTCCTGTCGTGTCAAAAATTTCTATTTTGGAAGCAAGTTTTATTGGCCAAAAAAATGGTTTTGATCAAAAAAAAAGTTTTAATGATCAAAAAAATAATTTATCAAAAATGAAGTAATTTTGTGCATTTGATAAAGTTCTATTTTCAAAGTTCTCCGAGCCATTTTCTCTTTGTGCCCGCTCCGTTTTCCGTATAAAAGCTAGTAACCTTGGACCATAATTATGGTGGATCATAATAATTCATTTGAAAAACGCAAATATTCAAAACTTTTTATCTGTGACATTTTTTTATAAAACAAGGGTTATCAAAATTATGAAGAATCAAAAAATATTTGGCCCAACGCGCTATAAAGTTTTTTTTTAGTTATGCCTAAATTACTAAAACTAGACATAGGATGAAATTGTATGATAGCTAGGGAGCGCACCGGTCCAATTTCTAAGTTTTAAAAGGTCGAAATTAACGAAAAACGGAAAGAAAAATCTTAAGCAGAATTCAAAGGCAAGAATTATGAAAAATAAAAAAAATAAAAGAATGAATTTTTTGCCGGTGATAATACCGGTTATTGGTTTAAATTACCGGTTTCACCAGTCGTTAAGCTCCGTTAAAGTTAGCCAATACTTTTTTCGTGTTCTCCTGAAAATTTGACATCTTAAAGTGACCGAAATTGATCGGGGACGTCCGGGGAAAACATTTTGGAAAAGATTTAGAGTCAGTCTTTGCATAAATTTTTCCTTCAAAATGACGAAAATTTTTTTTCACAAATTTTCNTCAACATTTTTTCCAACTTGTTCAAAATTCTTTAAAAGAGTAATATGACACCATCTTTTTGAGATATATGTAATCAAAAACTGGTACATACTCAGTTCCAAGGCGGTTAGTTTGGTAATAACTATTTTTCCGGATCAAAGCGGGGTTTTCATTACTTTTACGGGTTTTTTTTTCTGGAAAATCGGAGTATGAGAGCAAAATAATTTCGGAATTTTTTATTTTTTTTAATAAAAGGTGGTGTTAATTTCATTAAATAGTGGCGTTGACGCCAAAACTAACCAATTTGGCATTTGTTTATAATAATTAATACTGAAAAAACGATAAATCGCTATATTTTGATCACGTGACGACGAAATTTTTTCGATTGTTTTCCATTTTGACAGATATTATTTCCCCCCCAAGAAGTTTCAGAACAATCCACCCAGTATTTTATAAGTCGAAATTATGTGGCACGCTTCATTTAAATATATGTATTAATGTTTTTAATAATAATAATTTTTAGGGGGCGATGTTTTGAAATTCCTGGTGATCATTATGTTATATCGGGAATGGGGTACGGATTACATATCGGATAATTTAGGGTCAAAAGCTCGCGAACATGGGAGTAGAATTCAACTTGGTCACAAAGTAGAAAAGTGATTTTGGAAAAAATCGGAAGTCAAATTTGACGGGTTGAAAGGAAGATAAGAATCGGTGAATTTTCGAAATCGGTTGTTGTACGGTAACTAAGGGAGCTGTAAAGAGACCTGCCATAGTTTGAACCTAAGGCTAACCAGACTATAAAAAAGATGCGATCAAAAAGAACCTTGGCTTTGAAATTTAAACAATTGTCATGCCATTTTGGAGAGATTCCTGGGATGAATAGATACTTCGGGAAATGTAGTTAAATATATATTTTGATGAATTTGATTATAGATAAAAATTTTATAATTGATTTCCTTAAAAATGTCTGTGTGGTCAAAAATTTAATTTTTGGAAGCAAGTTTTATTGGAAAAATGTTGGACCAAAAAAAAGTTTTAATGATAAAAATATTTATAAAAATGGGAGTATTGGTGCCATTTGGATAAAGTTTATTTCAAAAGTTTCCGAGCCAATTTTCTCCTTTGTGCCCCGGCTCCGGTTTTCCCCCGTAAAGCTACGTACCTTGACCATAATTATGGTCGGTCATATAATTCATTTGAAAACGCAATATTTAAACTTTAATCTGTACATTTTTATAAAACATAGCTGCGACGGCGGACACCGGTACAAACTAACGAGAGGAACTACAGTAGTTGATACAATTCTTTGAACTCAGGGGTTGTTGACTCTGAAAAAAACGATTTCCGGGGCACAAAAAAAAAAGTTTTTGGCCATCTAGTGGTCAGAAATGGACTTTTTAAACGCCCATTTAGGAGCACTAACTTCCGATTTAGCATATAACTCCATTTACCTGATTTTTCAGAGTAGAGCCGATGTCCACAAAATTGCCACTTTTGAAATAAAAATTTTTTGGGGAAAAAAAAAATTTTGTGGAAAATAATTTTCGTCATTTGAAAGGAAATTTTGCAAAGGACTGACTCTAAATCTTCAAAATTTTTTCCCCGGACGTCCCCAATCATTGTCATTTAAGATGTCAATTTTCAGGAGAAACGGAAAAAAGTATTGGCTAACTTTAACGGAGCTTAACGAGTGGTGAAACCCGGTAAATTTAAACCCATAACCGGTATTATCACGGCCAAAAAATTATTCTTTTATTTCTTTTATTTTTATAATTCTTGCCTTTGAATTCTGCTTAAAAGATTTTTTTTCCGTTTTTTCGTTAATTTCGACGTTTAAAACTAGATTGGAACCGGTGCGCTCCTAACATAGCCCATGTTACATGGGTTATCAAAAATTATGAAGAATCAAAAATATTGGCCCAACGCGGCTTTAAAGTAATGAACGTCGTTTTTTTTAAGGGTTATGGTAAATTGTAGCATTGGAATAGATTGAAAACTAGACATAGGATGAAATGGTATGATAGCTCATTCCGAGAGCTGGTACTTTGAAACTACTATTTACTCCATGTCTGGGACCGTACCTTCACTAGATACCTTTTAAACAAGAATTATCGTAACCGGAAAACGTATAGGTCATACGAACTTGATTTTAAGTTCGAAGGAAGACTTGAAATTTTCCGGCGAAAAAATTCCTGGGGTCAAATTTTGAAATATGACCCATTTGGGGTCAAAATTACAAAATGACTCATTTGGGGTCATGATACATATCAAATGAAAAGATATTTTAAAGGCGAATTTCAAAGTCTTTCAAAAAATAATTTTCCAGAATGTAATATGACCCCACAATAGCAGAAACAAGGTTTATGGCAAATTGCTAGTTTCTTGAGAATGGCCAAGGTTATAGAAGCTTGTTTTTGCATGATCAGCCTTTAAATTATGCGGCGAAATATTTTTATAGTCAAATTTTGAAATATGACTCTATTTTGAGATCAAAAAATACAAAAATTAGTTTGGGATATGTTACAATATCCATCATGATGCCCGAGTGACTTAAAACTCATTTCCTTTTAAAAGAAATATGGAATAAGAAATTTAAAGTTACTCGGGCATCATGATCGATATCAACCGAAAGATAATTTGAATGCTATGTCATATCTTTCTTATTTTTTCACAATAAAGCGTTAAAAAAATCATGAGAAATTAGTCAAATTTTGAAAAATATGACGACAATTAGGTGTAAAATCACAAAAATCCACTTTTTAGGGCATGTTACAATCAATAAGAAATATAGTGATTTGTTGTACAAGTAAGATGAGCACACTTTTTATGTTGCATTTAACTTTTTGCTTTGGATTTTATTAACATGAAAAAGTTAATTATCAATTAAATTTATTAGAAATTATACAGAGGGTCCCATAAGAAAATTATTCAAATGACGCAAAATCCGGACTTTAGCTTGCGTTTTCAGAAGTTGTTTAGACTTCACCTACCTCGACGTCTGAAGAAACTGACAAAATTTATGAAAATCACAGAGAACCCGGGAAATTTGAGGTGGATATAAGTCGATATTAATGGTGGACAAACCTCGATATATTTTTATTTAATTTCATTCACAATAATATAGTTTTAATTGGTTTCATATTTAAAAATCTAGCTTTTCAGGTTATCAATAGCTTCAAAAACCTGGATTCCAAGTGCACTTATCAAAGATTGACAATTAATTTCAGAAAAACCCCCAAATAGTGCAAGTACAACCGACGCTTATTTCGCAAATCAATTGCGTCATTTTTATTAAGTAGCAATCGGTGTCCATATTTACAAAATTCGACCCTCATAAATACTCACTGATGAATTTAAATTTCTTTTCGTGTGAAAATGAACTTTCACAGTCCTTGGCATTCTCAAGAAACTAGCAATTTGCATAAAAACCTTGTTTTCCTGTTATTGTGGGGTAATATTACATTCCTGGTGGAATTATTTTTGAAGACTTGAAATCGCCTTTAAATTATCTTCCATTTGATATGTAACATGACCCAAATGAAGTATTTTGTAATTTGACCCCAAAATGAGTCATTTTGTAATTTGACCCCAAATGGGTCATATTTCAAAATTTGACCCTGAATTTTATACGTATGTCCTATAGTATAGTATAACGTATGTCCTATAAGTTTTCCCGACGGTTACGCGATAATTTTTTGTTTAAACGCGGTTAAATTACCGGTAACCGATTAAAGTACTGGTCCAGACGATGAGTAAATAGTTAGTTTCAAGTACCAAGCTCTTCGAATGAGCTATCATACAACTTCATCCTATGTCTAGTTTTTTCAAATCTATCAATGCTAGCAATTTAGGGCATAACTAAAAAAAACGACGTATGTTTGTCTTCCTTCTGGTCCTTCAATAGCTTGGAATTTTACGATTAAAAATAAATAACTGTGGTTTGCGTCTATAAGGATCAAATATGGCTGAAATATGGCCAAAACCTACGCTTTGGAGAATTTGGGGCGTCCCTCAATTAGCGACAAATATGGGCAAATTCAAAAAAGGGTCTTTTTTTCAAAAATTTACTCTTTTTCGTGAAAATAGTGGTGAAGAAGGCAAAAAAAAAAGGTCTTCACTACATTTTCCAAAAAAATTCTATAACAAACGCTCTTTTCGAATTTTTTTTTTGACGCGAAAGAAGCAAAAAAAAAGGTTCTTCAAATATTTTTTCTCAAAAATATTTTATTTATTAGTTTAAGAATTGACCGCCCCGAAACTTTGGCTTATGTTTTAGCTCTTCACCGTTTTATGTTGTGCAAATTTTTTAGACGCAATTTAAAAAAATATAAGGACAATATGGCAAAATCTCAGCTGTCCTTATAGACGCAAACCACAGTAAAGTCGTGCACACATTTGGCTTGCAGTTTTAGCTCTCTAGCGTTATTCAATTTTTAAGAGCATTTTTAGTGATTTTTTTATATGGACAAAACGACACGTTTTCACATGGACAAAACGACAAAAATTTGCCAGTCCTTATAGCCAAATATGACAGTACTACGTATGAAAAAAAAATTACCTTATCGAAAAATATGACCAAATAAAGCTTTTTAAAGCTGACGGTCAATCTCTTGCAAATAAAAATCACAAGAAGTAAATTTTTGACCTTGTAAATGTTTTAGCTCGGTGGTAGTCCTACATCTCGTGGAGAATTCTACTTATTTTTCTCTGTGTGCAAAAAAGAGCCAGTTTTGATGGGAATGCTGGCTGGTCAAGCTGCTGATATAGCCGAGGAAGTGCATGAAGAATCTATTTGTCTGCGAGCTATTAATATTCTCAAAGAAATATTTTCTGGATCGGCTGCTCAAAAGCTTGTTAATAGGACAAAATTGAAATCTTTCAAAGTTACAAAGTGGAAACAAAATCCATTTATTAAAGGAGCATATTCTTATATGAAAGTAGGATCTTCAGGAGATGGTATGTACTATTTTATATTAGTTATTAACAAGCTAAAGGGGGTGGTGTGCGTCTATAAGGACAATATGGCAAAAACCTACGCTTTTTCATTTGGTCCGTCCCTCTATAAAGATATAATTAAGAATTTTTTTGGGATAAATAAGGCAATATGACAAACATAAGAACAATGTTTAAATTTCCTTATATTTTAAAATTGTCCTTATTTGTACAAAATGTCCTTGTATTTTACAAATTGTCCTTATAATTCTCAGATGGTAATTTGTAGGTAATTATAATTCTTAGGTTATTTTTTTTAGGTAACCCCGGTGTTTTTCCGCTGCCAATTGAGAACGAAAAGAGATCTTCAGAACCAGATTTTTGTATCGAACAGCAAAAATCACGTGGGTTGTTGACCAAGAAAAAAAAACGATTCCGGGCACAAAAATTTTTTTTTGGCCATCTAGTGGTCAGAAACTGACTTTTTAAAACGCCCATTTAGAGCACTAACTACGATTTTGAGCTTACAAAACTCTATTTACTTGATTTTTCAGAATTAGAGCCGTTGTCATAATAAAATTTGCTACCTTTTGAAATTAAAAATTTTTGAAAAAACATTTTTGGTCATTTCGTAGGAATGTCGGACTCTAATTTTTTTCAAAATTTTTTTCCCAGCTCTTTTTCTCGTTTAGCTTCAACATCATTCAAAACTTAGAAATTGGCCCGGTGCGGTCCCTAGATATAAGGCATCTAAATTAATCAGATCTTACCTTAAAAAAAGTTACCTTACCATTTGGTCTCCAGAGTGATGGGGTTTCATTAAAAAACCCAAAAAGTAACTTGAGTTAATTTATTTTCAGATTATGACGCGATTGCTACGCCGATTGAGAATAAAGAGAGTGGTATTTTCTTTGGTGGGGAACACACAAATCGTTCTTATCCCGCCACTGTACATGGGGCCTATCTATCTGGTCTCCGTGAAGCTGGCCGAGTCGCCGATAAATATCTACCTACACATTACCGCACTAATACTGCAGTTTTAGACGAAAATTGATGAAAAAATTTAGAAATTTCATAGAACAATACTGTGGTGTGCGTCTATAAGGACACCCTCTATGAAGACAATATGGCCAAAACCTACGCTTTTTTTATTTAGTCCCTTTATAAGGACAATATGGCAAAATATTTGAAGGGGTTTTTTTCTGAAAATATCTATAATTCACCTTTTTTCGTAAAAAGCAAAAAAGAAAGAAAATTCTTCATATTTTTTGGGAAAAATTATTGTTTTGAAAAATATACATCAAATTTTTTCAACAAGAGCGAATATAATTTTAATTCTTGAGAATTTTTGAGTTGAACATAAGGACAATATGGCACCAATAGCGTTAGCCTTAAGGACAATATGCGAAAATCTGAGCTGTTCTTATAGACGAAAACCACAATATTTTTATATACATTTACAAACTCTGTTAAAAAGCCACTGCCTTCCATTTGCCTGTCTTCCTTGTCCTTTACATGTTTAGCAATGGCGAGATTTGTTTCAAAGCGATTGCCTACGCATTTTTCATATGAACGTTATTAGCCTGAAAATGATTTAATTCGAAACGTAACAAAAAATAGGAGAAAAAGTTTTTGAGAGGCCGCGTATTAAAGTTTTTACCGGTAAAATCATGTTTACCGGTCATCCTACTAGCCTGTAGTACTAGCCATCATGTCCCGTCTCGAAACCGAATGGTCTATTTTATTAGGATGCTGAAATTAGAAAGAGAGAGAGATGGCACATACAGTCGTTTTGAAATTTTTGGCAATTTTTCAAGCTATTTTCGCTACAGAGCTGGTATTTTATTTGTTTCATGGCCAAAATTTAAAAAAAAGTATTTGCCACTTCCGAATTATCTCACCTGTGAATTTGAGGGTCCTTAAAAAAATATATTTTTAGATAGATCAAAATGGCGTTTGAGGTCAGGCCAAATTGGCACATTCGATCTTTCTGACATTTTAGGCCATAATATAACTTTTCATTTTTCGTTGCACTGCAAAGCCAGTTTTTTCGATTTCCGGTTTACACCGGACATTTACCAAAAAATATCGGTTTTTCGTCGGAAAAAACATCTAAATTTACCGGTTAAATATCGGAAATAAAAACGGCTCTACAGTAACACGTAGCTTGACAAGTTATATTATGGCTCAAAATTTCAGAACAATTGAATTTACCAGTACCAAAATATTTATTTTAATGTGACTCATTTACAAAATCAGACCTTTACGATCAAGATTCTTTGAAAGTACAGCTAAAATCATACACTTGGAAGGATCAGTAAAGAGGTAAATCTGTCTCCTTATACACTGTATAAAAATGCCGCAAACTATGAACGCCTCTTTTTTTACATTTTTGAAAACTCAGAGATTTAAAGTTGTTTTAAGATGTATGATATGAATTTTATGTGAAATCACTTTTTTGATCGCGCTGAAAAAAATCTCGCCTATATACAGTATTTAATATTGTATATAAATTATATATTATACTATATAGTAATTAGTTTTCAATTTTAATTTTTAAACTGTTTATTTTCAGAATGTCCGTTTCTGCTCGAGTCTTGCGACTGCCATACTTTGCTATTGTTGCTGGAAGAAATCCTGGAATATATCATTCAGAGGTAACTTTAGCATAATTATACAATGATATACAGTATATTTGAATATAATTAAGATAATATGATTTTTTAGGTTTTAATCTAGGTGAAATAATGCTTGATAGATTAAGCCGAAACGTCAATAAAAACTATCTATGATAGACTATCTTAGATAGTCTTAGATAGTCTATCTATGATGACTTTTTATTGATATCATTACCATAAACCGTGGTGTTTCTCGCAGTCAGAAATACAACTTTTCTTTGGGAGCTTTTGGTCGGCTATAATAGTCGAAAAACCCTCTTTTTTTGTCAAAAATATGATTTTCGAAATATATTATCATTTTTTCGGAAAAATATCGATTTTTGAAAAAAAAAAATCCAACCACAAAACGCGGAATAAAATTTGGCACAGATCAGTATATGGTCGATTTTGGCCGAAAATCGATTGGTGGAATAGCTAACTATGAGTCTAAAACCTACTGATGGTGCAACAAAAAGCGAAACGTCTATTATATTTCATTTTATGGTTTTTTCTTGTAATCTCCAGAAGACCCCATTTCTATGTTCCAGATCCTACCAAGATTCCGGTGCAAAAAAATGCTAAAATATTATGGCTGCAAAAATGTTTAATTTGTTATAAATTTAGGTTGCTGCTCAACGCAAGTAAAGATTTTGAAGGGCCACGTCTTATGCAAAAGTTCAAAACGTGAAAGACCGCTGAAAAATTTATAGAAGAGCATGACATTTCTGTAATATGAAAAAACAATTTTGTATAACATAAACATTGAACAAATCACTTTTGAAGTTTGCTGAAAATGAAGAAAACTGTAAAAATGACTGATACACCGAAAGTATCCCAAAAGCCCAAAGTTTCGATTCCAGTTGAAAAAGCAAAAGTTGCTACTAAAGCAAAATATGTCTGGGCTTAAATGTAATGAAAAAAAAAATGACATGTTAGCTTTTATTGATCATAAAATGCGAGTATTGTTTTCAACTTGTTTTACACTGTTAATTGACAAATAAAAATTACCGAAAATAAATTTCCGCACCTCTCAATAATCCTTTTCAAAGACTTTTCTAAGTTCTCAGGCCTTTAAGGAATTACTGTTGTATGCTTCT